>JAUZNJ010038451.1:0-35416 GCA_034780135.1 Jordanella pulchra
ATATATCTCAATAAAGGGGTACCTTACTTTAGACTCTTTTTAGATCATTCATATTTATTATCTTGGTGATAGATTGTTTACGACCTGTCCAGGATGTACACTGCCTTTCACCTATAGGCTGCCGGAGAAAGGTTTCCAGCCTTCTGGGACCCCAAAGTATAAACAGCAGAAAGGTGGGGTACACCCTGGACAGGTGGCTAGTCTGATGCAGGGCAACACAGGGACACACAACCATGCACACACACTCATCTAAGGACAATTTGAAGGCAGCCATATTTCATGTTTTTGGACTGTGGGAGGAAGCCAGAATACTTGGAGAAAAACCACACATGCATGGGGAGAACATGGAAACTCCATGCAGAAAGACCCTCAGCCAGGAATCAAACCCAGAACCTTCTTGCTGCAAGGCAACAGTGCTACAATTATGCTGCTATTAAACAGTTGTTTGTAAAGCAAACTTTTAATGCAATGGTTGCAAGACCATGACTAACTGTGAGGGACAGCTAAGGCAATTAAATCTGCATTTGACTATTTGAAAAGTTAAAACAAAAAGTCTTTAGAAATCCACTTTATCTAATGCAACCATTAAACTTGTTTTGTGGTTGGACGCAGAAAAATTAAAACCCAACTGTTGTAGTTTGATAAGTGGTTTCTGCTTGAAAACAGACACATGGCACTCTTTGATCCTGTGTTCCCACCTACCTCTTAATGAGTACCTGTTCACATTTCTTTTGTTTTTATTGTATCAACCAAGAGGACAGCTGCCTCTAATACTGACAACTGTTTCATAAGAATACATGAAACTGTTACCTGTTAGTCTATTCTGGGTTATGCAATCCATCCCTAGATGTCATAATAGAGAGTATGTATGGATGTATTTTTGTATGTATGTTTTGGAAATAAAATGTTACATCATATTCCGTTTCCATTGCATAAAAATTGTTGAGCCAAAATTTACTCAGTCCTTGTGACCCTTATGATTTTTCATAGGATAGCCATAAACATAAGTGTATTGTGATTTATTGGATAGATTACCAAAAAGTGGTTTATAATTAGAGGGGGAAATATGTTTTTGTCCTAATAATGTAAAGTTCAACAAAATTACTACTTTTAAAACTAACCATTTCATGTTTAATTTAAATTTAGCATGAATATAGCTGTTCTGTGAAGGCTTTAATAGTTACAGGATGTCATTGAACCTTAGAGAACAAAAACAATTAAGGAACATATGAGACAGGTCGGGGATGAATTTTTTAAGATGTTTGAAGCCTGGCTGGTTTATAAAACAATATAAGAATTGTTTTCTAAGAATATTTAATTATCTAAGAAGGACTGTTCAAAACATGAGGAGGTGTAACAATGCACATATATATATATATATATATATATATATACATCAGGCAGCTTTAGGAAGAGAAGCAGTCAAAAGGCCCATGATACCCTTGGAGGAGCTGGAGAGGTCCACATCTCAGGTGAGGCAATCTGATGAAGGAACCAATAAGAATACAGTCAATAAATCAGCCTCGATTTGAGAAAGACAACAGATGTTTTGCTGGAAGAAAGTCATAAAAAGTCCAATGTTAAATTTGGGACAAGCCATGACTTACGCATAAGAAATGTGCAAGAAACTGCTATGGCAAGATTAGAGTGAAAGTGTTTTTGCATGTCACTGAGTTTGGCGGAAGACTGTAGTTACCCAAATTATTTGATTCAGGAACCATCTGAAACATGCAGAATGATGCCACATTGCTGATACTGTAATTGGAAACCACTGTTTTAGATTAAAGCATCATCATGTCTTAAAATGTAACAGTCAGAGCTTAAGCCAGACCTAACTCCAAAAGAAGATTTTTGGCAAGGCTTTAAAATTACTGTTAAAGGAATGTTTTCCATTCAGTCTAATAGAAGTTGAATGTAATTTGTAGATGTGAAAATTGTCAAGTGATATACTTTGAAACACTTGTAGCTGTGAATATAAGGAAATGTGCTACTCTACATTGACTAAGGGAGGCTGAATAAAATTAATCATGCATAACTTTCCACTACACAAGCTGATAAACTGCATTGAAGTTTTTGGTTGTAAGGTGAAAATGTTTAGAGAAAAAATAGCTCAGTGTTTTAAGTACTCTAGGACGGAGACATATCTGGTTCGTTGTATGCAGGTCTAGCAAAATGTAAACATTAGAAAAAGGTTGTCTTTAAAAAGCTGATGTCTTTGGTCAAATTCACATTTATTTTTTTTATCTTCATCAAGTTGATTGTATCAGCAAAGCAATTGATCGACAACTGATAGAAATAACAGAGAATAAAGCATGTATTGTTTTCCTTCCGTTTCTTTTTCAGTTTTAATTAGTTAGGAATTCATATGACAGAACATTTTATCCAGAAAACATGAATCCTGGATGGAAATTTTAATAAAAAAGGTTTTGTTGGGCACGATTTTAAATAAAAATTCCAGCTTTTGTTCACAGGTTATTTAATAAATGTTCAAACATTTCAATTGGAGGTTTTGACTACTCTAAGGTCAAACAAAAGAGCTCTGAGGTAACAGTAAAAGAAACCTGCACAAACACTAAAGTCCAACCAAATCACTTTCTACCTCGCCGCTTGCTCAGCACGTTACGACCGCTGCCGCCGCTCTGCTACTGCGCCTTTAAATATCCATTCCAGTTCGTTGCCCCGGTAACCCGGAAGCTTCACGCGCTCTGTGCTGCTGAGCTGAGAGTCCTTCCTGTTTTAGATTTTTTTAAGGAAGCAGCAACAACAGGACAGTCGATGAATAAATATGGTGCGTGAGTCCAACATAAAGTATGCATGCATCTGCAGTAAAGAGCCCGGTGGTCTTAAACCCTCCAGTTTCATTTGGTTTTGGTGAATGTTAAATAAACTGACGAAGAAATGTGTACCTGTTTGCAGTTGCTCCATGAAGAGAAGCTGCTTGTTTTTAAGCCTGCGAAACATCTACAGCTGTTTATGTATTGTGAAAAAAAAAGAAAATCCAGACAGGCGCCGTTGTTAAAACTTTGCTTGTTGCAATAAGAAATATGTCGTGAAGTTTGCACGATTAAGCTTATTGCTGCACGTGAGCACACTAGTAGCCCTTACTAAACAACTAAAATGTTTGCTGTTTATGTTTGGGTTAACAAATTAGAAATACACTAAAGCAACTATTCACCAAACTGCTATTCTGTATCTGAAAGCACATCGGTGTCTGGTTGCTACAGCTATTAGGACATTACACAAACGAAACCTTAGAAATGTTTTTTTTTTTTTGTGCTAATTTTTATTGAATTCTTTCAGGATTCATCTGAGTGACCCGTGCAAGGAAAGGACCTATGCGCTCTTATCTGTTTTCTGCCCCATCAGCCTTGTATGTACTGTGGATTACCATGGCTCAGATCGCCGGACAGGAGGACAGAGAGAAAACCACCGCACTCAAAGGTAAATAAACAGCAATGCTGAGGGGTGAGGTAGTGGTGCAGGCTTTTGCTGCTCTATTTGTAAAACAGCCCAGCCCGAGTTGGTAATATGTGGCTCCTGGCAAATTTATGAATACTCCTTAAAGGTTTGTTTTAATAGTTTTAATTTTGTACTCAGACTCCAGAATCAAAACTTTGAGATATTTAGAAATAAACCAAAATCTGTGATTGCTGAGGATCTGTTTTTATAGTAAACTGATACTCTTGTGTCAGAGAAAAATAAACATTTGATCAAATCAGAGGGATTTTTGTGAATATCTGCAATGGCTGTGAACTTATTCTATATTGTGTTTCTTTGTTAATAGACTTGCTGTCAAGAATAGACTTAGATGAACTAATGAAGAAAGATGAACCTCCTTTCACCTTCCCTAAAACACTGGAGGAGTTTGAATATGCCTTCAATGAAAGTAAGTATCTTTATCCAGTCTTTAAAGCAGTAGCACGTAATTGCATAAAATACTGGCTGCTAAATTTCCCATGGACAGTGAGGGTTAAGGCTCAACCAGGCATTAACAGTGGGAAAAGTTGGAAGCCGAACCAATGCCTTGTAGGGTCTGGCTGTATCAGGCTAAACGGATCCACCTCAAAGAGAGTACAGCAAAAGGGTTTAATTAGCAGGTCACTGGGTCTATTTACTGGTAAAACTTAACGCCTGGAAAGATCAGATACATGGAAAGCAAAGTGGGTAAATCCACTTTAAACCTTTTTGAAAGTTCTCTCATTAGAAAATGGGTCTTTTAATGACACTATTTGATGTGTTCCACGCAGAAGTTGGTGTCGGGGAAAGAAGTGGTGAGACCTTTTTTTCCTACAAAATCATTGGCAATGCAGCTATTGGCAATTTTTTTCCTTGTAGGTCAGCAGAATAGCTAAAGAAATACATGGCTGTAAAAAAAAATCCTGTTAGAGATTGCAGCTTTTGTCGCGTTTCCTACCATTACTAAATTCAATTTCAGTTTTAGAAACAGATGATCTGAGTTAATATTTAATTTTGAAATAGATTTAGTTGGAAATGTAATATGTCAATGTTATTAGGCCCTGATTTCTATTCTATTGCATGAAGAGAAGAATTTGTATTTTCAGCAAAATAATGAAAGAAACCTACAAATCATTCAAATGTACGGGAAACAACTAAAGCTTGTATAAGTCTAGTGATAACTTGTTCAACTAAAGCGTAAAGTTAGTAAAAGCTCATTTCTAAAGGGTTTCCTGCATTAGAAACACAACCTAAAACGCTGCAGGTTTCATCTTAAGGGCAGTCGTTATTATCTTACAGAATAAACAATAAGATCACATCTGAAAAAAAAACTTCCATCTAAAAAAAAGTTCTAAGGCGAAAATGATCCAAAAACGTCAAAGTATGTGAACTTTTCCTATGGGGCCTCCCCTATTCCCCTTGTCCAACCAACAGTTGAACTAAAACAGGCGAATGCTGTAAATATTATATTGCAATAAAATTAACTACGGTTTCCTTTAAATCAAAAAAATACCACATTGAAAGTTTACTATTGAAATTTCACTGCTTTTTTTTTTTTTACCTTGTAACAGAATTAAACAATGCTATGATTACTTAAAAAACTCTCAAAATGCTTCATTTATTTAACTGATTTTTCCCAAGCCCACCTGCAAATACACTGAGATTTTATTGTGAATGATGTCAGCTAATATTCAGAAAAAGCTTAAAAAAGCCAACTTTGCCATGAGTTAGGATGCTTTTAAGGACTCTTTGAACTGATTTAGCTAAAAACAGATAAAAAACGGCAAGCTCAGGTTACCAGACTATTCGTCCTCAAAAACACTCTGACTGGCTTGAACCACAAATACCCTGAGCTTGTGCTTGCTTTAGGTCTGTTCTGGCCCAACAGAGTTCAAACATCAAACAAAACACCTTTGTTATTAAACAATTGTTATAATATGTGGAGCTGTGGTTTTAGAGCTGTCTTCGCTCAGATAGTGAGGAAACCTGCTTCATCTGCGTAATTAGACACCGCCTGTCCTGGGGGAATCTGATTCAGATTCTTTTTTGCAGAAGCTCACAATAATAGGTTTAAGCCAGCTTGTCCTAATCACCCTGTGATATGAATGCTGCATGCTCAGGGAGTAGATTATAACTTTACTTTTGGCCACTTGGTGCACAAAAACACACATTAGTTTGGATCCAAGGATTTTTCAAGCTTTTGCCAAGCTCTGCCTTCAAAGCCAGGATATTCACACATGTTGCCCCTGAATGTGGTCAGCAGCTTGGAATTACGGGCGAGAAAAATCGAAATGTTTCCTTCGCACCGTGGTTTTGTTTAAAGTCATGGAGACTCCAGTTGTCACTCCTTTTTTCCTGAGAATGTATGGGTTAAAACAGTGCATTCACAGTTTTTACCAGACTGTTATCCTTCAATGTTTTTGGGCTAAACAACTATCAGTTTGTGACCTTAAGCTTCTGTGCTTTTAGACTGCACAGCAGGACAAGCACAGCCAGAGGACCACAGCTGAATGGCTCAAATCAAACTGAAGGCAGCCGTCCAACGTGCCTAAATTAAAATAAATCTGCAAAGGAGTTCTGGCCAAAATTCGTCCACAAGTGATGGCTAGTTATTGCAAATGCTCTATGGCATTTGTTGCGGTCTAGCTTGACAGAACCAGTTAGGTTTAGGAGGTAATTACTTTGTCACATATGGCCAGGTTGGTTTGCTTGTTTGTTTTTTTTCTTATGATAAATTAAATCAAGTTCTGAA
The DNA here is from genome assembly GCA_034780135.1 of Jordanella pulchra. Classification (NCBI taxonomy): domain Eukaryota; kingdom Metazoa; phylum Chordata; class Actinopteri; order Cyprinodontiformes; family Cyprinodontidae; genus Jordanella; species Jordanella pulchra. Next base: position 6,209 of record JAUZNJ010038451.1, read on the forward strand.
AACTGTTTTTGTATTTACTTCGGTTATCCTGGTCTGATCTTAAAATGTGTTTGATCATGTGAATCATTTTCAGTGAGCAAACAACTCAGAAACATAAGTAATCTTTAAAGGAGTGAATATTTTTCATAGCATTGTAGTTACTAGATCTGTTTCTCAGTCATCTAGGTCATGGTCAAATTTGTAAAGTGCCTAAACTGAACTTTCCAAGCTCACTCTAGTGAATCATTTATTGGTGTTCATATTTATCATCAGAGAAATTGATAGAAAACTCAAACTGCAACTGTCACAAACAAGCCCTGATGTAAACCTAATTGAGTTTTACCATGATTTACAATTAGCAGGGTGGTAAGGAAGGTTAAAAAAGGTTAAAAAACCTCTAAAACTCACTTTTAATAAACTGTAATTAAGAGGCATTTTTTTATTTTAGAACAATTGCTTCCAGAAGTTTTTCCACCTTTGTTAGCGGTAACAGAGCACTATGAGTCATAGAAAACAAGAAGACACAGTCTTACCAACACTTGTTTGGGTTTAGTTGGTCTAATAATGTTTGCAGTTTTTTTTTTTTGCTTGAAATAATCGAAGCAAGGGTTGCTGGTGGATCTCTGGCTCTTAATATTCCCTCATAGTCTTTTGCCCCGTTTTTCTTATCTGCTCTGTGCTCTGTCAGTGTCTGTCTGCCTGAGTGGGGGACATGTTGTGTACTCTATGGCCCGTCAGTAACCTACTCAGCCTTGCCCTCTGTCTGACGGAGAATTTGCATAACCTTGCTGCGCCTAAGAACAGAGACTCAGCACCTGAAATTATGCAACACCCACAAGCTGCTCTTCACACCCTCAAGTCCTAGCTCAGTCTACCATGGAGGCTGGAAGAAAATGGCTTTTATCTTCCTCTTTCCTGAAAATCCCATTCGTATTTTTTCCTGTTTTTCAGCCCCATCTCCCCAAAACCTTCCTCCCGAAACCCAAAGCATTGCGTTGCTGAATCTTTTTAAATCTTTATGTCTTGTCGATATCTCGTTCAAGCCGCCTTTTTTCGAAGGATACCATTTCTATTAAAGCCATAGTGGCCCTCCGGCAAAGTCTCCAGTACGTCGGCTAAGTCACTTTGGCCTGAAGGGTTTTTTTTTTTTTTCAATATAACTGAACTCATGCTATCATAGTCTGAGACAAGTGGAACAAAAATGTTAATTTCACCATGTAATGATATGAATGCAGAAGAGGCTGTGTACAATAGTTTGCAGGTATCTTAATCACTGAAGATGATGGCTTCATCTCGCCAGCCCTCCGGTTTTCCATTACTGGAAATCCAAGGTTATGTACACCTAATTAAGCAGCCAAATTGAGAACAGAATGCTAATTATGATAGAAAAGGAGGAAAAAAAAGTTGAGAAAATGTTATTCCTTTGAGAGGTTGTGTTGGGGGAGATGGGGGAGCTGATCACCCCTCAGCTTGTAGACATGAACACACACACACACAGATCTCCCCCCCTCTTCTTCCTCCTCGTGCATAGAGGTAGATCCACATCCTACAATCTCCTCTCTCTCACACACACCCAGATACACACCATCCCTACAGTGGGATTTCATTATAGCTCTTCCTTCCCCCCTCTTAGGCTGTAGTGTTTAGATACTCACCCCGTCCGTGAATGCATAATTTATTTTCTTCAAGGTAGTATTTGTGCACACATTGCTTTATACCAAGTTCTCACTTGTCTCCTGCTTTACCTCACAGGCATAAATGTATTTCTAAATGCAACATAATACCAGGCCTAGATTCAAGAATTACATGTTATCTAACAACTAACCATGAAAGCAAGTACTGTAATACACAGTAAGTGAGTAGTGTAAGATTTATCACATTGATAGAGGTGTGAAAGGGTGGCAATTTAGAAGGAAATAAAAAAAACCTTCATGCATTCCTTTATCTTGCAGAGATATTATGTTTATATGCTCACATTGTGCAATAATTGAGAAAGTATGAGGCCCCCCTGGCTATTTGGGTTAAGTATGTGTACTTTTTGTCATTTAGCTCACAAACTTTGCAGTCATAAAGGTCAAAATTAAATTTAACATGGTTTAGTGTTTTATTGTGTTGTAGTGTCAAGTGCAGGATCGATGGGCTCATTGCTAAGGTATGGTTTCTGCAGTCGCAGAAGGGTAATTGTTTAAAAAAGTAGCACCACCTCTGAACAGCATTTTCTTATTTTATGAGTTTTTATATGAGTAAAACCTTTAATGTTGTAAAAAACTCTTCTTGTTGCCCTGAATTAAAATAAAGAATGTAGGTTATTTTTCAAGACCTTCCCATTGTCGGTGAATGTAACAATTTTTGTCATCCTTTTACATGTTACCTTGACCCTCTGGCTGCGATAATCCTTAAAGGATATGATGGATACAAAAATTTTATGCATGCCAGCCCACATTTGTTTTATTCCACTCAAACTCACACAGACACACACAATATTCTGATAACCTTTTTCTGTACTGTCTTTAGTCTGCAGGCATTGCTGTTGAAAAAGGCATCAACCAAATTACTATTTGATGTCAAAGTAAAGTAGGAAATAATGGTCAAGGTTGTAGAGAAAGCGAAAAGGGAAAAAGACTCAGTTTATGCTCAGCACTGACATTCATCCTTAGAGATCTTGTGGTGTCTGGACAGAGCTAAATAAAATGCCCTAAAAACATTTTCAGGATGATTTCCTTAGAATTAGGCTGTCGGCATTTATCTTCAACAGTTTGGAACCTTGAATGCAATCTGTCCTTAAAGGCATTAAAAGATGAAATATGAACTAATTGAGATACAGTCGAAGAAAAATAAAAGGTTTTCCTTTGGTTTTCCTTTAATGTCCTTTCTAAAGACATACTGTCTGAAGAATTAAGGATAAATAACAGCAACAACAAAAAGAAGCATCACTAATATATCTAATATTGTTTTTTTGTGAATTTATATTGATGAAAGGATTTACGTGAATGTCTTTCTGTATAATACTTGAGGGAGTGTTTTAAAGAAATTCTCTTTGTTACTGAGTTTCTCCAGTGAATAGAATAGAATAGAGTAGAATAGAAATATCTTTTACTGTTTAAAGTGGGGAGATTCATGTGTACCAGCAGCAAATAGGGTAATGGTGTACTACATGAAAAAATATAAATATCAAAAACTGAGTACAGTGATTTTAGGTGTATAAATGTGCATTTGTACTTTTGCGGAAACGCAAGACTGTTTACAAAAACATGGACAATTTGTGCTGATATTAGATCATGTGAACAACAAATAGAGCAGTTGATGTTTACAGGGTGAAACAGCTGGTGAGAGGAAAGAGTTTAGATAACACTCCTTTATGTACAGAGGGTGCAGCAGTCTTTCACTATAAGAGGTTACTGGCTCTTGATCAGCTTAATGTACTGGGTGGGAGACATTGTCATTGAACTCCAGAAAAAATAGCACTGAATGTTATTTTTCCTAGAGTTTTTCTGTCTCCTACCACCAGCTCTTCATACAGGAGGCATCCTGTGACAGAGCTGACCTCCCTGATGAGTCTACCTAACCTCTAGCTCTCAGTAGATAAGTGGATGCTCCAAAGAGCTCAGCCTTCTTAGTAGGTAGGGTCTGCTCTGACCCTTCCTGGAAAAAGCCTGACTCAAGTTCTGTTTGATAAAGTTCTTGAAAGAAAAGCAGGCAGGCTGTTGTATCGTCAGAGGCAGGGGAAGAGATGGATGTCTTATCAAACCTGTTGAGGAACAGGTTCAGATCATTCACATCCCAGAATTCTCTGATCCTCTGGGGTTTAGTGTGTGTGTAGAATGTCAAGCCCAATGTATCTCTTCAGTGCATTTTACATATACAAAGATATGTCGGTAAATTGGAACTAACAAAGATACATTAGAAATGTTTTCAATTTAATCAAGAGAAACAAAAAAGTCCCTCACTCACTCACTCAAACTTTAAACAATTTACTCAGTGAAGAAGCATTCTTGGACTGGCTTTTTAAAAACTCTGGCTATTTACAAACTTTTTAGAAAGTTATTCTATTTACAGACTATTTACAACTTTGGCCCCTCCACCTCTGTCCCCTGCTATTTGATTTAGAAACATGGCTAAAACCAGGAATGGCGGATGGTGTCTTCTTTATACGGTGACCTCCCAAGGCCCAAACACTCCTTGCCTCACTTTGATTTATTTTGTAATCTGTGTGGCTCCTCTTGAATCCAACTTTGTGTCACATGCACAGTTATGATGTCATTTTTTCGTTGTCCTGTTTTGCCAATATAACTCTGGGAATTGATGTCCCAGAGCCAGATAATAGCTCAATATATTTGCTTTCACAAGTAGATTATGGTTGTTGCCATAAAGTCCCGCTTGGTAGTAATGTAGAAAAATTTAGTAGAAATGGTTTACAAAATAAAATGTTATACAACGCACATGCAGAGGGAAAGAAAGATGAGAAAGAAGAGGGGATAGGAATTAAGTGTAGAGAGAAAGACGTATAGAGAGAGAAAAATGAAAGAAAACCGAGGAAAAAAACCAACAAAACAATCAACACCAAAATTGACTTACAGTTTCTGATTGGGATTTGTTCTTAAGCTGCTGATTACTCACCTCATGTAAATTATATGAGGCATTGTACACAACTGAGATAAAAACATGAGCATGACCCTCTCACTTGCTCATGGGCAGGAGGAGAGGGCAGCTGTACTGTGGAATGCTCTGATTGACAGATAATTTTTGATTTACTTTTAATTTTATTATTATTATTATTATTTTTACATTTTGGAGTCATATGCGACAGTGATGGGTTCAAACAAGACTGTGGCATGCCGCAATATCATAAAAGTTTCTTTGTCAATCACATAACAGGAGTACTACAGTAGCATTCTACATGCATACTCTAATACATCACACCCATGTTAAGATCTTTCTATTTCCAAATTAGAAAAATAAACTGATTATTGCAGTAATACCTGCTGTTTGAGACACAGGGTTATTAGCAATTTTCATTCAAACAAAATAGAGAATGTGAACAAAGGAATCACATTTGGTGGAGATTTAATGAAATATCAACTTGTAAAACTAATAAATATCTCAGATCTGCAGCCTTCACTACCATATTTGGTAAAGAACTTGGAGTTGTTCGGTACACCAGCCATTCAGGTTGGAACTGAGACTGTAGGGGACATGCTTGTACAAATAATACTTTACCTCGTCATCTTCAGTGGTTCAATCTATTAATAGTTTGTCTGGACCTGAGAGCTTATCCCTCAAGATGCATTTTAATGCTCTTTGAGTGGTCATGTCTACTGAAGTCTACTTATATGTAAATCAACAAGCTAATACCAGAACAGGACAGACCTGGAATTAAAAAATAATTTTTGTATGAATAGCAGCTGTCCAGCATTATCCAACCACATGTATTAATAATGTTTGACAGAATCTATGTATCCTAACTGATTATTTTATGTTTCCCATAGATGGCCAGCTCCGGCACATAGAAACAGGTGAACCTTTTGTGTTTAATGCCAGAGAAGATCTGCACCGCTGGAACCAGAAACGTTATGAGGCTCTTGGAGAGGTAATAGTTCAAGACACACAAACCGTCTGAAAAATCAGGCCAATTGTTCTCTGGGAGTGAAATACTGACATCAAGGCTATGTCAGGTAATCATTCCAAGTCCCTCACATGACAGATTACCTGTCTCAGTTGACTTAGATTTCAAAGATATTTCTGTGGATAACTTTACTGATAAATCCAGAGTCTAGTTCAGAATAAATCTGGACTAAACTAGGTACCAACTCACCATCACATTCAAACCTATTTTAAACACTGCTGTTTTAGCAAATGTGTTTGAGAAGTGGTTTTAACGTTGCTCATTCAGTACTTAACAGAAAATTCTCTTACTTTTAATGGATATAATTTCACTGAGACCGCAGTGACAAAGGTGGTTATTGAGTTGTTAAATATGGTCTCTGATTGTTATTCAAGTATTTTTGTTAGGCCATAGTTCTGCCTCTAATGGGGTCAATCATTGTATCTTACTTGAGAGATGTAAACATTAGTTCTGAATCTTGGGGAAGATGCTTATGTGGTTGAAGTACTTTTTGTATCATAGAACTGAAATTGCTTTGGTAAATAATGTTTTGTGTGAGCCCTGTGCAGTCAGAAAAGGGGTTCCACAAGTCTCTGTTTTTGTTTCCCTGCTTTTCTCCCTTTATCTTGTGCCACTGGAGCAAATGATAAATTGTTATGGAATTAGTTTCCACTGTTGTCACTTTTAAACTGTTGCAACTTTTAAATATGGGTCTAGTTTGTCCAAACTTGATGTCTGTCTTCCAGTTGTTAGAATGCTCTGTTCCTTGGCTCAACAAACATGGAGAAGATGATCATTGGACAACACAAATGGCATCATCTGTTTGACAATGTTTCTTGGTCTCTGGAGGGCTCTGTTGTCCAGTCCATTGACAACTTAAAAAACCTTTGCATTATATTAGATCAGACCCTTGTGTTTTTCAAGCACACTTTGAAGGTGTCCTTTTTTATCTCGGTAGAATTGCTAAGTTTAGGTCCATCCAGTCTTAACAAAGATGCTCAAGTCCTCTTCCATTAATTTATAATATCTTACTTGGACTACTTAAATACCAAATCTGCCTGGACTGCCTCCAAATAGTTTTAGAGCTCTGTAGACGATTGCAAATTGTTGCTGCTCATAATGTACTTTGAACAAATTGGAGAAATGTGACCCAATTTTCCTACAGCTGTGTTTATAAACAACAAACAAACAAAAAAAAACAACCCTAACCCAATGAATTTCCAATTCCAACTGATTTTCCTATTCTGGGCGACCCTTTGGCCTTATTGGAACTTGTGTAGAGCCTGGCCTGAAGGCATCACCACCTTTTTTCGGAAATTCTTGTAAGAACAGCCGTCTTTCCTAAGGAAAACCTTAAATTCAAGAATCCTAACAACACAACGGAGTGAAGAAAAGTCCAACACACCAAACAATGTTTGCATAAAATAATTTCCAGCATAGATAAACATTATAAATCCACGCAGTGTTTATTAGCCAGTAAAAACCAACAATATGGCGCGTATCAAATGTGTTTGTGGACTATAATGTAAATACAGCGAAAAGAAAATTCTTTACTTTTGGTGTTAATACAGAAAAAATAAATAAAGGAAAAAAAACAAAACAAGAAATCTGTTACAGGGAGACAAAATCTTCGTCATTATGAAGTACACCCAGACATGCATGGTTCTAAAGTTCCCTTCTAATTCACTCCCACAGTTCCAGCACAGTCTGAGTATTAAGATAATGAGACAAATATTTTTTTGTTATCATATTTTTTTGTTTGCATTCTCTACCATGTTGCTTTTAATTGTTGTCTGCATTCTTTGAAGTTCAAAGGGAAATGGTGGACCCTTTTGTGGGATTACCTGCATGTTTTTATTATTTCTAATGCAGGTATACAGTAGCTCCTTTGAGAGCCAGTCGTCTGAAGCTTTTTTCCATTCTTTTTTTCTTTTGCATGCTTACGCAGTATCTGCCACCATCTCAGAAGGATGAAAAACAAATATGTAGAATCAGCAAAGCTGTGGACCTGAGGGACCTGCAAACATTTAAACTAAATGAACTTCTCCACCTGACATTCATAAGAAACAAATAATCAAACAAGATGTATTCAAATAGTATTTATCCTTCGATTAAAGGACTGATAAAAAGTGAAATAATGGTGTAAATCCCCGTAGATATGACTTTGTGTAATGAGAGCAAATATTATGAGTTGTGTTGTAAGAGATTAACTAGCTGAGAAAAAAAGTGCTCTAAATAAGCATTGTTATTTTATCGGTTGGTTTAACGTCCCAGATAATTCACACAAAAAAAGAAAAATAATCTCCAAATCTCTGCTCTATTTTTATTACTGAAAGTGTAAATGCATTATTTTGTTTGTAAAATATTTGTAAGGCGCAATATAAATAAACAAAAATTCTGAATTGTGTGCTTGTGGTGGTAAAGTGGATTAGGCTGCTTAGTCAGGCTCTTCATGTCTGAGGTTAAAGCCGTGAGTCACACAAGCATACCTGCATTCTTATTTCAGCACCTACATAGCTGATGCATGCAGATTTATTTCGGCTTGGATCCCTCTTTGTCTGCCGAGTCTTTATTTCAGGTAGATTGAGAGAGTACATTCAGAGTTTGTGTAAATACAGACAGGTCTGTTGTCTACATCCTGGCCTCCTCCATCAGTCTGAGAGCTGATGGAGGATATAAATGGGCACAAAGCTGTGCTTGCATGTTGCCTCTCTTTGAATAGAGCAGCATCATCGTTTCCCCCTAATGTTCATTCAGTTTCCTTTCTTTCTAAGTCGAGAAGGATACCTTTGTCCATCTCTCCCGCTCTCCTGTCCCCCCCCCCTCCCTTTAGTTCCTCTTGATCCTCTCAGCTTCTGATTTTCCTTGGGTGCTCAGGCTGTGTATGTGTCTGTGTGTCTGTTTATGTTCATCAGGAGGTGGTGGAGAGGGGTAGCTGGGGTGTTTCCCATATTGTCAGAGACATCATAGCACCAGATGTCCAATTCGCACTTCAACCTTGTCTGAATAGAGACTGATAGAAGGAGGGCGATGGATGATAATGGAGTGTTGGTTCGAAAAGCAAAAAAAAAAAAAAAACATGAATCTATATGAACAAAATGTTCTTCGACTTTTGTTATGTACTTTTGGCATGAAGATTAGACATTAACAACTTATTTTTTTATTCTAATTGTAGAAAAACATTTGAATAAATGTAAAAAAATGAATATAGATTCAGTTGTGGAACTGTAAAATGTAATTCAATCCCTGCACTTTTTATTTTCCAACCTTTTTTTAACTGCATCACATTTTCAGCCTTTTTTCTGTCAGTTGCCTTTGTAAATTTTTTGTTATTTGACTAAAATTTGTTTGAATTAAAATGTAATTTCTTCAAGTTAAATTACAAATGCAGTCAGGTTAATATTAATTAATTCAGTAAGTTATTATAGAGAATATGATTGTGTAAAACAGCTATACCTCTAAAGACATTGCACAAAACATTTAGCTTTTTATTAGCTACTTAAATGTAGTTATTATATCAAACTAGGTTATTTTGTTTGTATGACTGGTAACTAAAACATTTATTTTTCCCTTTGGGATAAATAAAGTAATTTTGAATTGAATTGAATTTACAGTTTAAAGAGTCATTCTCTTTTTAAATCTACATGAGGAATGTTAGTGACATTGTGAGTAGATCTATGAGTGTCTGTTTCATGTAAAGTTAAAATGTAAGATGTCTGCAATGCAACAGCTTCTCTGTTTAAGAGTATAAGCTGTTGAAGTATAGCTATGTTCATATCAGAACCACATGAAGCTTAACTTGCCAAAGACAGTGAAATGGACCTCCATGCCGCTCTCCCTTACCATCCTCAACATCCCTGTGTCCACTTTGGATAAGTTCTGCTGCCTTGCCTTTCACTGGAAAAAGGTGGTCCTTATACATAGACATTGTAGCATCGCAAAAAAATAAGAACTTCCGAAATATTTGCTCTTCTAGACCAGTGGTTTCCTGACTCTGGTCCTTAGGGACCCTCGCACTGAATGTTGATGTTTGATGTTGCTCTCTTTTAGCACACCTAATTCTAATATTTGCTCCTCCTCTGCATGTCATCAAGTGTTGAAGAAAATCTCTCATTCATTAAGCTCCGTCCGTCCGTCCGTCTTCTCCTGTTTAATCCACCAAGTAGCAGTGGGGTTGGTGCCTATCGCTAGCAGTCTTTGGGTGAAAGGTGGGGTAACCTAAAACAGGTTGCCAGTCCATTGCAGGGCAAGTACAGTGATACACAAACACACACATCCGTGCACACACAGTCACACTTAAGGATTATTTAGAGATGCCAATTAGCCTAACAACCATGTTTTTTGGACTGTGGGAGGAAGCCGGAGTACTTGTAGAGAACTGTTGACTGCACAGGGAGAACTCCATGCAGGATGATCCTGGGCCAGTAATCAAAACCAGGACCTTCTTGCTGCTAAGCGACAGTGCTACAAACAATGCCATTATGCAAATTATCCACAGTCATATGTTGATCATTTGTTGGTGCGGTGTTGGTGTAGTGGTTAAGCGCACAACCATGTATGGAGACCTCAGTCCTCAATGTGGCCATCGATGGTTCGAATCCTAGACAGTTGACCTTTGCAGGACGTCTTCCCCTCTCTTTACACCCCTTTCCTGTTTCATTTGTTTATATCCGGGGCTGCAATAATGCTGTTTGATTAATTTGTTGAATATATTTTTAACTAATTACTTATATTTAGAAATCAAAACAGTTCTTAAAGAAGATTTTAAACATAAATTAAACCAGGTGACGCTAATCTTGATCACAAAATCTCTATATATTATTTACAAGTTTGTTATACTTAATGCTCTAGGTGGTTTGCACTTTAAGGTAGTGGTGTGGTGTCGAGTCTTTATTCTCTAGGTAACGATGAACTGATTACTAAACAAGTGGAGATTTATTTTCAATAATGGATTAATCATGAATAATCTGATTAATTATGGAATTAAAGTAAAAAATCTTCATTGTTGGTATAAACTTTGTGAGTAAAGCTGTTTATGTTTTGAAAACTATTGTATTGGTTTGCTACTTTTTTCCTCCCTGTTTCCAGCTTGCAGTTAAATTCAACTTAGGAATAAAGTGCCTACAGACTAATAAACTAAGACATGGACATTTTCCAGCCTTGGCACTAACTAATGTCATAATTGCTACATTCTAGCTGTAAAACGCTGGAGGCTATCTGTGCAGTGTCACTCTGTGCAGCAGGGTCACCTCAGCCTGTGTAGGTGTCACTTGGAGTCTAATTCCTGTGATTTGCCGATAAATTTCTCTGATAGAAGACAAGCATAGGGCCTGGCCCAGATGGAGCTCTATTAAGCTGTTAATAAATGAGGATTCTTCTGTGCTCTGTCTGCATCTGTCGAATTGAAAGCAGTCACAAATTTGTAAACATGCACACACACACACACACACACACAAAATCAGAATATTATAATGAGGTAAAGCTTGCCAGATGGCTGAATTAGAAAACTTACTCTCTCTCTATCTCTCTCTCTCTTTGCTCTGCAGTCTCTTTCTGTAATGCATTTTATAATCCTGTTTTTTTCCGTTTCTAACTCAAACTGATTTTTAATTTCATCTTTGAACAAACGGCAACAGTTCACAAAATATTTCACCTTAGTAAGTTTCACCTCAATAGAAACTAAAGCTCAGAGATTTTCCTTTTAGTGTATTAATAAACAGGTTTTAAAAAATTGATCCCACCATCGTGTCCCATCAACGTTTAGATGAGGAGCAAAGAGGATATCACACAGTTACAAAGAGAAAGGTGGTAAATGTCTAATGGGTTTTGAATTACTTGGGAAAAAAACCCAAAATGACCACTGATTAGCCTTATGAAGCTACCTTTAACATCTTACATTATTCATTGGTTTAAGATGGGATGAATAGTTAGTTATTAGGAGGAATACAGCTTCCATTTTTTTCATAGCTAGGACTTGACAGATATTATTAACAAACAGAAAGAAAAAAAATCACATGGTTCAGCGAAATCCAAGAACAAGCAACCATGTTAACAACCACATACTTCTGTTGGTGCCACAAAACCAGTGATGTCACACTGGATGATCGATTGGCTTTTGTCTTACAGGAGATAAAGAGATCATCTTTTGGTTTTGATCAACACATTTTTACCTTTATCTGCAATGACATGGATTGTGAAGCAATGCATTCCTCTCAAGAAGATAGTGGGCTCTTTGAGTGGACTAAAAAACACCTTAAAATGTTCCTTGTCTAATGAAAGGTCAGGTTAGACTTATGGGGTAGCAGTTACAAGACCTGTTGGTTTGTTGGTCTGCTGTATTCTGTTCGTTATCCATTGAAAAACGCTCACTTGATGAAGATTAATAATATTAATAAGTATTTTCATCACGATCGCTATCGGTTTCACTGTGTATATCCTCCATGTTAGCTACCAAATCTCCCGTAGTGACGTCACACTTCCGGCTTCGGTAATGACAAAAAACGAAACTGGGAAAAGAGCGTTTTTTTTGTCTTTTAAAAATGATTCATTTTTAATTATTAGTATCTGAATATCTCACCAGTATTGAATATAATTAACAACAGCATAGCACATTCAATTAAACGTTTCCTGCCATCCTTAAAGGGTCAGTGTATTTGCAAAAAACAGTTTCTGTTTATATTCCGTTGAGTGTAAAAGGATGCCCTTTGCTCTGTAATTCCCAAAAGGTTGCTGACATTTTAGAATCCTTCTTTTTCCATAGCAGAAAAAAGTTAAAAGTTTGAAAGAACAAAACAGCAACTTTGCTGTTCTCCATCAGCCTTACTGGTGCCTGAATCGACTTTGAGTCGATTAATTTCTTTCCTATTTTGATAAATCGTTTCAAAGGTAGATGCATAATAGCTTCTTTTCATGCTCAAAAATAGTCTAAGGGAAAACTGCAGATTAGATTGAAACTTTATAACCACAACTTAGATTTGTAGTTTCCTTCTGCTTTCACACCAGTGAGTGATGTTAGCACATGTGATTGCCCTAACTAAATGGAAGCCTATGTAAAGTTTATTGTACTTATTTTGTTTTTGATACTATTAAAAACACTTGCTGATCATGGTATTGTGCAGGCGACATTAGTAAGCATGTTGCTACAGTAATGAATAGATTGTTATTGCCTTTTTTTAATAATAGTAAGTATTGTGAGTAAAAGTACAGCAGTGGCTTACTACCTTTAGAAGTAGTCGAAGAGCAAGAGCTCTTGACTATCATTTTCCACAGTTAACTGAATATTTTGCATTGCATCTCTCTTTAGCTTTTCTTTTTGTTTTTAAACAATGTCTAATATTTTTGAGTCATTTTGGGTGTTTGTTCTTATCTACTTTATGTAAGACTTAATTTTGAAACATATTACCTTGAAATAATTTAAAGCAAGCTTCTACTGAAAGCAGTGGAAGGCCTTCCAAGAACCAAAAGGGGCCTTTGTAATACAGTAAAGGTGTAAGACAGCTGGGATGGTAGGGAAGCATATAGATCAGAGTAACATATTCTAACCACATGTCTGGGAATTTCTCATTCTTTTTTACATTTCTTTTTGCAAAACCCATTAAAGACATCACTACGCAGCTGACAAGTACATCATAGATTCGGTTTAAGCTAATACAACTTTAGTACAACTAGGGTTTGCTACTTCACTAGTTTTAAAGTGAGAGAGATTTCCCACAAGGCAGTTGCCCTGGGCACATTTAGCAGTGATATTAACTGCAGAAGAATAAAATGTGTTAAGATATAGGCTACTAGGTAACACTTTAGGGTGGTTTGGTTGTGAATACTCTGTTGGACTTGTGATTGAAAATGTTATACTAAATGTCTCAAAAACGCTTGTAAAGATTAAGCTGGTTGAAACATTAGGATAACATGTTCATAAGTAATAAACTGCTCTTTTCTGTATTCTGTGTAAAAAAAGAATAAAAAAAAACAAACAAAAAGATCAAGTTTGGTCAAATCTGTTTGGATTTTTGGTGACCTTGCCATTAAGTAATCTTTTGTTTTGCCTCTTGATGTCACTTGTTTCGGGTAGTTCTACTTATATATTTTGTTGCTGTTTTTTTTAGAAATACTACAACACATGAAAGTGCAGTTTACATATTGATTATCTACTGTTTTCTTTGCTCAGCTTTTTATCATCACAACTGACCTGCAACTTTTCGTTAGCTTTAGCATTTGCAAATCAAATATTTTTCAGGTCATCAAGAGCAGGGATAGTTCATTCATCTGACGTATAATTTGCATCAAAGTTGAAGTGCATGTCATTTGTCCGACCAAATACTGTCTGTAAACAGACTTCTGAGATTATACTGCTCTGAACACCCTAAAAACATAACATCTGGATATACTTTGATTCTAGTCAAAACTGAACAGCTTATGGAAAAAAATGCAAATGATATCACATAGACGGTCCATATGATATCATGACCATGACGGACCTTTCCAGCAGATGTTAGCTTTCAGTGCTGCGTGATGAGTTCAAGGTATCTTTGACATTTTTAAAATTATATACAAAACAAGTCTTGATTATGCTAAGCAGGATGAGGGAAATTAAAGTTATATTTAAAAAGTTTTAAGAATGAATTGTTTTTTTAACTTTCATGAGAATCACGCTAATATTAGAAGTAATTAGAGAAAGCTGACACCACAATAATTGTGTAATAGTAAAAGGGGGAATACATTTTGTCTATATTTGTAATTTAATTACATTTTTTATCAGCCACTTAAAATGTAACTGTTCTATCTTGTGTTGGATAGTGTCTGAGTCAAACTATTTTTATAATGAGTAAATATTTGTATTTTTTAAATTTATTTTTGCATTAGAAATGCTTAAAATGATAAAGCTGTTTATTAAAACAACAGTATGGTATTTACGGTTCTCTCAGCATAAAGCTGTGCAAGCACTTTAATATAAAGAGGTGTTGGTCATTTATCAGCCACCCCAGCTATGTAATAAGCCTGATGGCTGGCCTTTGTGCTCTACTTAGTCACAGGTTGCCTTCCTTATAGTTGGAAACAGTTTTGGTTTGCACTTGATGGAATCTCTCCAGTCTTTATAAGGAACAGCTGTCTGCCCAGTTTTACTTATAAGATGCAGACAGAGCCAAACAAAGTCCAATTAAAACAGTTGAACAGAGTTAGAGTTGGGTTTTAGTCGATGAAAGAAAAGATAATTGCACAAGGAGATGCTGGCAGGAGAAAGCCCCTTAGAAGAAGGACAAGGGGACCTGTAGTATCTATCGCTTCATCAGATATCCACTGAGAAATTCAAGTTTTTACTTTGAATCAGACCTTTGTCAGCTTCTTAGCAAACACCTGAGGTGGTCATTATGCTGCTGCTAGGATGAGTGGAGCAGGGAGGGCAGGACAGAAGTGAAACAGTACCACATTTTCGCTAGGTGTAAACAGTCTGTCAGTCAGTCTGTATGAGAGAAGTTTCTCTTCCCCTGGAGAGTCCTCCATCCTCTGACAGAAGAATGACAGAGACCTCATGGGAATTACGGCAGCCTCTCTTCCTCTCTCTTTGTTTCCCACGCCGACTGACAGATCACAAATTCACAACAATAGGCCCTATTTTAATACATTTTCTGTTGGTACACAAGGCTGACTTAAAATAAACAACCTTTCTATTGCCTCACACGCGCTCTCATTTTTGGAGCCTCTATCCTTCTGAGTGTGCTTTGCTGTTGTGCTGCATTGTTCGGGGGGATTTTCTTCTTTTTTTCCCCCTCTTTCTCTTGCTTTCCTCTATTCTCTGGAGAAGCAGGAATGCTTTCCTGGGTGCAGTCAGTGATACGGCACAGAGCAGCTCTTTCAGTTTCATTATATAAACAGCTTTGATGCCTCTTCTTGTTCTCTCTGGTGTCTACGGGTAAGTGGCTTTTGGAGAGAGCTCTGGACTGTAGAGACAAGAGGTGTGTGTGTGTGTGTGTGTGTGTGTGTGCGTGTACATGAGTTTGACTACAGTGTGTGTTTGTGTGTTTGAATACTGTATGCTTTCCTGGGTTTTATAGATTTTCACTCATAAGCCAAAATGACTGTTCAAACTGTCTGCTTGTTACTTTAATTTGCTGATAGGGTCACGTCACTTTAAAGTTGTTAAGCCTTCAAAACAACATTTGTAATTACTTTTTTACTTACGTGAGTTGTTTCCAGATTGCCAGGTGCACCTTCATGAATTTGAATTCATTGAAAATCAGCAGTTAAATTCAAAAGTAGGAAAATGGTATAGATTCATTACACAGGGGGATGTTTTTCATGTGATTTTTACTGTTTACTTTGATGAAATGAGAATCGGTTTGTCACAGATTTTAACTTTGAAATAAGATCAAACAGATTTTCAATGCAGAAATGTCAGCCTAACAAACAATATGACCTTTTGCAGAACTGCGTAGCATTGTCCTCAGTACTTATCAGAGCTATTTCTGCATTAAGTCTTGAATCAATGCTTTATTACATGGAGGTGATTGGCCTGCAGCTCTGAGGTTTTAAGGAATCTTCGTCTGTTCTTTACATTCTGTGGTGTTTCTTTCCAGCGCTTTTGCTTGTCAGCCTAAAAAAGAAAGGGAACACAGAGCAAGATACTTGGAAGTTTTGCTGTGTGGACAGATGCTAAGTCCTGCTGGTAAATAAACGCATTGGGTGTTTATCGGACCGTTTATTGTTGTTATAAGTTTCTAGTCATGATGAGAATTATGATTTGTCCTCTAAACGATACATTAGAAATGATGATTACTATAGAACTCTAAAAAATGGGTGAATTGTCAGAATTTATATTTTTTTTCTATTTTTCCTTTCTTTTCCATCCTTTTCCCCTAAGAAATTATCAAAGTTGAAGAACATGATTAAATATGGTTACTACAATATGTTAAATGATGTAAATCATACCTATTTCAATAAGTGGGGTCCTGAAGGAGCCCATTTTAAATTTGTGTATTCTTAAGTAGTATTATTTAATATTGTGGGGCAGTTACCTAAGAAACACTTTCAATCGTCTTTATCATGATCATGTTAGTACCACGAAATATCATGAAAAGATTTTAAGTCCATAACACCCAGCTCTGATTTCCATAAAACATTTTTTTTTTAAATGAAAGCTAGAAATGGTTTTAAACGTCTTGGTACACAGCTGTTCTGACCTTTGACATGTGGCCCAACATCTGAATTCCCCCACAGTGGGACAATAAGGGAAGGGAAGTGTCTATTCTGTTTAAATTATGACTTGTTTATAAACCTCACTTCACCTTATATTTTTGTGCATTTCCACTGGACTCCCCAAACTAGACCTTCAAATGATTTGCCAAACATTTTTCTGGAACTTTGAATCTGGATTAATTTTAATCCATGGTCACTATTACACAGCTCAATGTCTCTTCACCTTAGCAAAAGTAAGACATGTCTGACATTATCACTAGTTAGAAGTGGCTTAACACAGGGTTTTACCTGGGCAGTGGATATTGCAGCAGTGACTCCACACCGTGTGTAAAACTCTTGAATTGGCTTTGTTATAAAATCCTCTCAAAGCTGTGTTCACGCCTGTTGCTCGTACACTTTTTTTTTGCCACATTTCCTCCTTCTACTCAACTGTTAATGAAGATTCATGGGTACAGCATGTAAACCTCCATCTTCTTTAGCAGAGACTGATGCTGCTTACTCTCCCTGGAACCTGTAAGTGACAGTCCTCCAAACAACTTTCAAATCTGCTGTCTTCTGCATAAAGGCTGCAGAAATGAACAATACTTTTGTTTTGTCAAAATAAATCTTTGGTTTTGTTCAATAATAAAAAAATTTTATTTTTTTTCGTACTTGCTGGAAGCATAGTAATCTAAACTAAAATACATAACTGATTTAAGCTAATTTATCTCAGTTTCCAAATTGATTAGTTAATTACTTAAAATAATTAACTAATCAATATTTTTCTTACCTTTTGAATAATACATCTATTATCAGTAACTGATACAGTAAAGCTTTTGTTAAAATAATTTCAGTGTACCTTTTTTGTCTTACTGTGTTCCTTTTATCTATTTTCCTCTCTCTGCCTCTTCTTGCCTCATGTCTTCTCTTCTTTTATGACTTGATTCTGTCTCTTCTTCCTTACTTGGTTCTTTTCCTCCTCTCTACTTTGTGTGCGCCTGGGAAGGATCACCTCCTTATTGCCTCAGGTGCGGTCAGCCAAACCAGGCATGACTGCTGTAATCAGTGGGAGAACACACAAGGATGCAGGAAACACACACAGGCTGATTCTTGGAGACACAGTATGTGGGAGGTCTTTCTGAAAAGCATATCTAGTTGCAGCCACGGTGTTCTCCATAAAGACCTTGACCTCATAGCCGTGATGATGAGAGTGTTATGGGGATGACTCCAGATTTGAAAAAAAGCTGATGTCACAGCCCAACCATTTCAAGGCGTCTCATCAAAACAATGCACTGTACCTTTCTTTCTCTGTCTCCACTCCCTTCTTCTTCTTCTCTGTCCTCGTTGCTGCTCAGCAGGAGCTGGCATGAGACACCGACTGTCTCTGGGGATTAGTTTGTCATCGTTTCTGTCTTGTCTTCCTTGTTTCCTCCCGCTGAGCCACAATCTAAGCCCCTTCCTTCCGCTGTGATCCCCCTTTTCTTGGTTCATCGCCACAATATTTCCTCTACACAAACAAGCCGTGGACACAGCTGCAAAAGTTAGATCAGCATGTCCCATCTACACTCCCTCTCAGGGCGAAGAACCATTGTTGTTCTTATAGTTTTTTTGATAAATTTGTTTCTCTAGAGAACAGGATTTGAGATAGTTTAGTTACTCACTTATCATCAACACATTTTCTCTACAACTGACTGTGTGTCTTTTTAATGTTTGTATAAAACAGTGAGGAACCTTATATTTATTAAAATGTTTTGACCTTAACTAATTTAAATCAGTTTTCATTCCCCTCCCACCTTCCTTGTCTTTTTGTCCCTTGATATTATTTGCCACATCCACTCTCCATGCTTGTCCTACTGACAATGGCAGCACTGCTTCCTGCAGGCATTTAATTAAAGCACTAATAACACATTGGTAATTAGATGACAAAGAGGACATTTTTATTGTACTGATCAGCTGCTGAGACATAGTCCTCAGAGGGAACCGATGAGGGAGCTTTAATGTTACTGTTCTGGTTTCCATAATCTGTTTGTCCTGTTGTCAGCAGAATATTAGTAAATGTGGGTAAAGTGTTGTTAGATGGAAGCAGAGCATATATTTGGATATTAATCTTGTATGTATTTATTATCCTCATATATGTTTTCGGTGGAAGTATTTGCTCAGCCTTGCATTTTTTAATCCCTCCTTCTCTCTCCCCTTCTTTTTTTCCATTAGTCTCTCTCCTTATCCTATATCAATGGTTCCTGGGCCACCTGAGGCACAGAACAATAAAATATTGCAAAATAAATTTCCTTTGAAGCCTACTGATGCCATTAAGCACAAGCCATACCAAGGCCAAGAATCATTTTAGTTCTCATCATAGCGGCTGACATTTTAATGCATTAGCTGCTAGAGGTTTGGATATGTTTTAGTGTTGCTGCTTTAACTTCTCCAGCCGCTCCATCCAAACCACACAGACACAAGGTCAAATGGTAGGATTTATCATTTCTTCCTGCCTGTTGGCTTTTGACTTGGTGTCTTAAGCCTTACTTTGTCTCACATCTGATTTTCATTTTTGCATCTTTTCAGATCAAACATTATTATATACGTCTTATCAGAACAGTTCAAGCTTCTCCCTTTGAATGCCAGAGTTCTGTTTGGTTTCTCCATTTCAAAATGTATCCACAGTTTAAATGGGTGTGTGCTTAAATAAATCTTCCTAAGGTTTACATTTTAAAATGTGTTGCATGTTTTTCTTTGAAAACTCCAAGAACTTCTTCTCTTACTTCTGTTTGGTAACATTTAAAGATGTTCTTTTTTTAATTACCTAAAACTTAAGTTAGTTAATTACCTATTTTATATTGTCTTGGGCATTTGCTCATGTTAAACAGTAAAATTGTGTCCGGGCTAGACATTAAAATTGTGTTCTCACTCCCTTTGCTGTCTTCCCTACTTCAGTCGATGTAAACCTTAAGCAAGGAGCTTATGAATGACAGATTTATAAAGAGTTTGCTTTATGTTACGGTTCTCTCATTTAACATTGTGATCTCTGCAGCTCCTTCAGAGTAACTATGGGGTTCTTGGTTGTTTCTTTAATTTTTGCTCCCCTCACCTGGCCTGCCTACAGGTAGATTGAACTTTGCTCTGTCAGATCTTCACGCTTTCACATTGTTTTATGAAGTAATCCTTCTTTAAACACTTTATCATTGACCTGTCTGGAGTAAACCTTGATCTTGACATCTGAAGGCGTTTTATTCATTGATATTTAAGTGAAGAGGGTTGTTTTCAGCCATACTTTTGGGGTTTTTCTAGTAAAAAAAAAAACTTATCAATATCTCTTTCATACTTTACAGTTATGCAATAAAATGCACTAATTTTGTAGATGACACTTAAAAAAGCGGAAATGTCAATGGAGAATGAGTGCATCTGTTAGGCAGTGTGTGCACAATCTGTTATAGTTTAGTCAAACCAAGTTCTTCTTCTTTCACACTTTTTTTGACATCTGAGCCTCATCTCCTGTGCTTTGAGGCACAATGGTTTTTTGGTAGATCCTTGTTTGTGTTTGAAATCAGTCATTACAGCGTGACTGGAGCGCCGACACGCTTTGTGACTGTGGCGCCACCGCTGGCCTTTGGTTTCCAGATTTAGTCAGGCTGATGCTTCAAAAGCGCACGGAAGTAAGACTTCACAGCACAGCATGACACCAGGCTTCTTAGCTCTCCCCGTGGTGCATCCACCCAACGCAGTGTTGTTACGACACAGACGGGACACACGGCTCATCTCACTGCTGGGGGAAACATCATCAATTGCTGCACTGCATCTTATGGCTACTGGTCGTTTTCTTCTCTCATCTGTTCTCAGGCTTTAGTTCTCCATCTGTCTTTCTCACACCTGATCAAGAATAAAAATCTGTTCCCCAATGTGCTCCTGTCTGTTCTCGGCTGAGCAGGATGCAATGGGAAAACAAATGAAAAGAAGGACAGAGAAAGCAGGGAAAAGGGAAAAGAACGTTGCTAATGTCACTGAACCATGAAAGGCTTGGCCCGGGGTAGGAATGACTTTGTATACAAGGTTCTTTAGTGCTGTGGCTGCAGGGATAAACACAACTTACATCAGCTCTTTGCATGTACAGGAGATTTCCTCTCCTGGCACTTCCAACCTCAACACTCTGACGGTAGAAGATGTAAACACACACACACACACATACGTTACGCCCCCCTATCCTTATGGGGACTTTCTATTGACTTTCATTCATTTAGCATTCATTTGTATGGCCTAACCCAGACCTTACCCCTATCCATTACATGCCTAACACTAAAGGTAACCCACACCATAGTTTAAAACTTAACCCAACCAAAGAGGAGAGACAGTTTTTCATTTGCACCAGTTGACTACTCCTCACAAATACCCGTATGTCCCCAAAATGTAGCATTTTCCTGGGAAGTTGCACTTACACTGTCCCCACAAGGTAACAAATACATGGATACACACATGCAGGGTATAAACCCAGACTCTTTTAAGTTCTTCATGTGCACACAAATGCCAGAGGGCAAAAGAGGGCTTTAGCAGCATTGTTTTTATGTTTTAGTGGTAAGTGGTGGCTGCTGATTACTTGTTGACTGGTGTACACGGTTTGTTGTTCTTTGACAGATGAATTATATCGCTATGATATCTCACTCACTTTCTTTTTTTTGTTGTTTCTTTTTCTTTAGATCATCACTCAGTATATTTACGAGCTGTTGGAGAAAAAGTGCAACATGACAAAAGCATTTCTACCTGTAAGTACTTTGTAAACTTCATCAAATATTAAATATGAGAAAAGTCATCAGGGCGTTGAAAAAACTATTTACATGCCATGAACTTTTATAAATTATCCCACGTTTCAGCCGTAGCCTTGATAGTGTTGACAAACTGAAGTAGTGGCCTTTGATTCAGGTTCTGACAATGGTTTTGATTTCTTTTTTTTTATTAGTAAAATCTTTCAATAAAAAATCATTCATATTCCCACATCCTGGGTCAACACTTCGTACAAACACATTTCAATGCAGTTAAAACTACATCTCTGTTAGGAAAGGCTCCTTCCAGCCCTTCTCACCCAGAAAATATAATGTCTGTTTTCTTATCTCTGTATACTTGGCCTGATGCTACCTGTTTCTGTCTTTTTGGGAATATTCCATGTTATAACTCTGCTCTGTTAGTCTGTTACATACTGTGCAACTTTACAAAATATAAAAAAGATCACGTGGTAACAATACAGCCGTAAGGCATATCCAACTATCAGGCTTCCAACCCGGTGATGAAGGGAGTCCTGTTTAGAAACTTTAAGCAAAAAGGTGCATTTTACAGAGACCATGCTACCTCTATCCTCTTTTCTTTTTACCTTTCTTTCTTCCACCTATCTCTCGTACCCTCGGTCTTGCACACATTTGTTGTGCAACAGTGTCTCCTCCACAAATTAAAACTGGATTGTGATGTGTCATTTCAAAGAGGAGCTAATGCTTAATCTGTTTTGCATTCAGTTGGGCTGAAGGCGACTTTCCACTCTTCCATTGTGGAGGTATTCTTTGCCCAGCTCATCCAGGCTCAGTGCATAGTCTTGATCCCCTTTTATTTGTTGTCGGAGGGTTGTTTGTCTCTTTTTTTCTGCTCTCATTTTTCAGACCGGGTTTTACGGCGACGTTAGGAAACGCTGGTGTTTAGAAGCATACCAGATTTAGCTTGAGCACAAACAGTGTCTATAAATCACCTAGCCCGAGTCAGTGCCTTTCATTAGCCCCCATACACTTTTACTGGTTCATCTGCCTGGCCTATTTATCTCATTATTCCACTGGAAAATTGCTCTCCTATGCTTTTCTGCTGCCCACCCGTTTGCACATTTACTGAGTGTGTGTGTGTGTTTTAGTGTGTTAGTGGTGGGTCCGTCCACCTGCGTAGTATTGAACTTGTGACCGCAGATTTTAAGAAGATTAACCACAGCCCAGTCTAAGGAGAGGGAATGAGAGAGCACGGGAGAATAAAGGGTAAGATTTTCTCCCCCACTTGGCCCTCTTTGTCTGTTTGGATTAAGTTCTTGCAGCTGCCACCCATAGCTTTTATGGACAGTGTCTCCTTAGAGATTCTTCCAAGCGTACTTGAGAGGGATGCAGAGAAGCCAGGGACGTCGATGAAGCGCAGGCTCACATAAACACCCACACACTCTGTCAGTGTCAGCTTTTCTGTGTTTTATTAGTTTTGGGTTATTGATGTTTGGAGATGTAATGTGATGTAAACCAAAGACGAGAACCGTCTGGTGAAAGTTTTAAAACAAACTATGATTGTAATAGCATGACCTCAAACTCTAGAAAATAGATCAGTTAATTTGAGTTCATTGAGGGAAATGAACACCACAGTCAAGAGAAAAGCTATTCTTAACATACCTTGTGGTCCACTTGTTGATAGCTGAACAGCCACAAATGTGTTTATCTTCCATCTGCTGATAGGATATTACTCTTAGTAAGTTTGAACCTTTCAGACAGAAGAATCTTTGCACAATCTCTCTGGATTGTCCAGAAAATGTGATTCTATTGTTTTCTCTTTGCTTCTGTCTTACCTGTTCTGATATTTTAAAAGAGTTCTTACTTGTCTCCATTGATTGAACGACCAACATACTTCACAGTGGGAATAATGTGTTTTAATCTGACAAAGCATACAGTTCTAATATAAGTCTCTGAATAATCTAAGCCACTTTTTTACTGTTAGGATAAAGGAATACATTTTTTGTTTGGCTGGAATCTCTCTCAAACAACCTGTTTGCATTTAGGTCCTGTTATTTTTTTACATTCTAAGATGCCACACTTTTCTGTTGAGTTGGATTTAGACATTTGTGGAGCTAGAGACTCTTACCATCCTGTTTGCTATGTGCTGGCAGGACTCATTTCTGTATCTCATTAAAACAGCCAATTGTGAATTACTAATTAGGTGTTTCTAAAAAAAATATTTATTTTAAAAGCATAAAGTAAAAATTAAACATGTTAAAGTTATGTATCACATTTTAAAGAAATTATGAACTTTAAAGAAATAATCTTTTCTACATGGGATTTTTTCTTCTCTCACTAAAAGCTCTCAGATTAAATGTTGGATTATTTTGTGAGACTGCTGTTGCACAACATTTATGTTTGTTTTTTTCCACATCTTTTCAAAGGGTGTCAAAACAATAAATGAAAATATCTGCTCCTATGTAACCTTTATCAGATGAACCTCTAAAGAAGTAGACATCAAAAACATGTCATGTCTACTGAGTAATCTTGTGATGAACTCCAGTAATTACTTCTTGTTTGTGAAAAACGATTGTGACCTTTGGTATCGCCTTATCTTCAGGTGGATGCAACAGATGATGAACCCAGAAGTTTTATCTACCTTAGCCAAGATGCCTTGACTAACCCAAACAAGCTGCTGGTGCTGATCCAGGGCAGCGGTGTGGTGCGTGCTGGTCAGTGGGCCCGCAGACTCATCATTAACCAGGACCTGGACTCAGGGACGCAGATCCCCTTCATTACAAAGGCTGTGGAGGTAGGATGTCACCTCTATTATGGGACATTTTTAAACAACAGTTAAATCTGTATACTTATTCATGGATTATTTTTTTGTGGGTTATTTCTTCTTGTGTGCTTTGTCTCCTCACACTCCTTATATACAGTTGACTTAATTGAGTTTAACTGAATTGTACAACTTATACAAGTGAGGGATGGAAAGAAAAGATTGCCCCCGGAGTTATAAAGAGATTACTTGATGATGAACAATAGCAACATTCCACAGCATCACACAAGCCGAGGGGCAAAAGAGAGAAAAAAAAAAAAGAGTCAGACGTTAATTCACAGGTACAAACCTCAACCTCTACTCTTGAATGACACTTTAACAACAGTTTTCAGTGAATTGAAGCGTATTTGTCAGTGTGATCATTAAGATAGCAGCAAACATTTGTGTAGCTTTATAATAGTTTTTTTTTCAGAGTTACCCTCTGTATGCACAGGTGGTTGAGTTGAAACAGAGGAGCATGTAATATATCAAACAGCTTTTTTTTTCGTTTTTTCTTTGGACCATATGATCTCCAAGAAATGTACACATATCTATATCAGCAGGCAAAAGGTGGCTTCGCCTGTCTCATTATTTTCCTCCCCATCTTTGTGCTCATTTGTCAGCATGGCCACGACTATCTATGTAATTTAATCGGCCTGCTGTTCAAATTGACTTTGGGGGGTGCTGTTCTCCCCTGCTCTCCCTCATTCCATCATTTCATCCACCTGAATATGATAAAGACCTTACCCACTGTGTAAAGCTCTCTCCTGCTGCGTACGGCAGTGGCTAAGGTTGAGGTTACACGCGTGTCCGTGTGTTCCGACACAGATTTTTCAGGTACCATGAAGCTGCCTCACACAGTCTGTCTGCTCTAACAGTTTGAAAAGGAAAAGCTTGCGATGCACTGAGGCAAAGTGACAGCTTAGATATAGAGAACATGGTGTGTGTAGCGAGAGTGTTGCCCATTCATCACTGTAAACAAGAAATCATGTTCTCGCACCCTGACAAATCATCATCCAGGCAGAAAGCAAACACAAGCCTTGTAGTGTGTCTGTGAGCTGGAGAGACAGCCGCGAATATTTCCACTCAGTTCATGCTGTCTGCAACTGTTACAGACATGTTTGTGGTTTATTATGTCATACTGTAAAATTAGTCTTGATGTGTTTTCAACCGCATGCATGGAAGATAAGTGTTATAAACCATTCAAGAGAGTAATAATAAAAACATGTAATGTCCCCCCCCCATGTTCAGTTAAATCATGGTTTTTATGTAATGGACCATTGAGAGCAGATATTTACCCTTTACTGCGTCTTTTCTCACTGTCTAACCTTTTAGTCACATTTAACATTTCCTCCATTTAGTTTAGCTTTGATCACTAAAATGAGTTTCACTTTCTTAATACTAAGATACTGAGGAAATCAGAAGTTTACATACCATGCTGCACATTTACTTAATAATTGTTAGCATGGCTTAAAATTGGTACATCATTTTGATATCTGTAAATGAGCATTTAATATGTTGCTGCTACCCTTTTCAGTGGTAATGGTGTCTTTGGCTGAAGAGTTTCCCCTTTTTCCTTGTATTATAATAATGTTCACTAATCAAACACATTTTACATTATTGGACCAAACGACAGGTTTTATTTCCCAGAGGAGATCTAAAAACCATAATCTGGCTTTATAAGTTACTTCTTCATCACTGAGGATTGGACTGGATAACGACACTCTCTTACCAGCTTGAGTTTACACTTTACAAAGTACTTCGATTTTTTTTCTGGGTTTCTACACAAATATTTTAACAAAACACAGTTTTTAGTTCAAAGCTTAAATATTTTTAATCAAATTTTATTGCATGTATTTGTTAGAATAGTTTATTGTTGCATATCCGGGCATCTTTGCATTGTACTCAAAAATGAACCTGACTGGTTTAGGTCCGCTATTGTCTGATACAGTGACTGATATCTAGGTCTTTTCCAAGTGTCACATAAGCGAAGCGGCCTTTTTGAGAGGTTCCCATAAAATACATACAGAGGTCTTTATCTATATAACTAATGTGATGTAACGTACCTGAAACGTACAAAACTATAACATCTTACCTAAATTTTGGCCCAAGATCACTTTTTTGTTATGTTCCAAACTTGACAATTATTGAAAATATAGATTAAGTTCTTTTCTATTAACAAGAGGATTGTAGAAAATGCCGACAGTAGAAGTTCCAATATTTGAGCAACTACATCCATAGAAAGAGGAAAAAAAATCTAATATTTCTCTCCTTAAAGGATGAAATCACTTGCCATAATACATTTTCCAAAATGTTTTACATATATTTACTATGGAGGCCAAATATTATGTTATATTGCTGTAAATAGATGGCAGGTCAAGAAAGCTCTACCTTCGAAGGTCCTTGAAAAACCACCAGAGTACTACATCATTAAAGAAAAGATCAATCCTAGAGATGAATTTAACCCCGACTGTTGCTGCAGGTGTCATGTTCTTTCCTTTATCTTTATCGACACAACCATAATAAAGTATGCCTGTAACCAGGTGTTTTTTCCATTACAAACCAATCTCTGTAATTTTGCTTCAAAATATCTCCATGGGTTCAAGTATTAATAATTTCACAACACTTAAATTAGGTTGAAATTTAAAAAGTATTTTTTAAAGCTTTCAACTCTCTACTGCAGCTTATGCTACTCATGAGAAGTTTATTGGAGCCTAAAGGAAGGGGTCACATGGAGCACAATAAGGCAAGGCTGACGCTTTTAGCTTTTCAAAACACTCTAGCACCCAGAGACCTAACAATTGACTCAGAAAAAAGTTTTAAGGAAACGTGGTCCTGCAAGGAATTTCTCCGGCACTACGCTGAAAGTTTTTGTCAGGTTTTTGAAAAGTCTGAGTCAGCCTTCTTTGTCTCACAGTGGTACTGTATCTGTCAATCATAAGACTTATGGAGGAAACTCAAAAAGTGAAAATCATCTTTTAATCAAATCCCTGCACAGCAACAATGAAACAACACAGATGCGTCAACTCTCAAGCATGAATAGAATTTGCATTTTTGTTGTTGTTGTTTTGGGAAAAATTACCCGGCCTCCTTAACATGTTGTGGTCCAGTGACCACAGGTGAATATGACTGAAAAAATATATTTTTTAAAAGTCCAAAGTTTATACACCTAAACATCCACAGATCCAGGAAACATAGAAATATGTCACATCAGCTGAAGAATGTGCTTCTGACATTTGGCAGTGTGTACAGTAATATTAAGTTAGGGGGATTTTTTTCTGCTGTCTTTGCAGACCTCTTGCATGTTTTCCCATGCATGTGTGTGTGTGCACATGGAAGAGGTGTAACTCCCAAAGCCTAGAGGTAAAATGACAGGTGAGAGGAAGGAGAAGAGGCTGCTCCAGCAACTACCAAAGTATGGATGGAAAGAGAAAGGAATCCGAGATGGGGAGCGGGGGTGTATTTGGTGCAGGAGATGGGATTATGATTGGCTGGACGAGGACAGAGGAGGAAAGAAGGAGAAGAGTACAGAAAGGATTGATTTGGGAAGAGAGAAATGAGAGAAGGATGAGGGAGTGACTGCAAATGTTGTGGGACTGGCAGAGGAGAGATGGGAGTATTGAAGGGAAGTAGGCAGAAGGCAGCCATCTGACAGCTCCACTACTGGGAAAGGGCCTCTTAATGACAGCTTATTCCTTCATGATTTCAATTTCTGACAGTCGACAGGTCGGCTTGTTGCATCATGGCAGCTGTATCATTACCTTCTGGCCCTGTCAATGCTCTGCATCCTGAGTCTGAGAAGGTGGATGAGGAGGGTGCATACAGTGGAGGTTCAGAGACAGTGTTGGGGGATGGGTTGTGAAGACGATTAGGTTACAGTTACGATAATTGAGTAAGAATGGAATATTGAATATTAAAAGGCAGGTTCATAAGTTGCTGTCATCGCTGAGGTCGTCAATAAGACCCCAAACTAGAGTTAGTTTGCCTTCTCACTGACAGACACTAAATGCTTACTGTAATGTGGTTTTTGCTCATCTCTCTCACATATATTCACTGCAGCCTATTTTATCATACTTGTCATCACTTTTTTTTTTACCTCTTTTCAATTTGTTTTTCTTTTGTTAGGTCTCCCTTATTTTGCTGCAAAAGTTAAAAAAACCTTATCAATATATGCCATTAAAATTTCATAACAATTCTATAATTTCAAGATCCATAGAGATCCAACTGGTTGTCTTTCAAGTAATCAGAAACGCTTAGCACCAAAGTAGCTAGACTTTAGTCTATGATTACCAAAAATGTCCTGTTTTTTTAATCGCGTAAAATACCTTGCCAAAATATTGCAAAATATTTATAGCATTTGGACTTTTTCAATGTCTGGGATTGAGATTATTACCACTGACTTTAGTGTTTTGTTGGGATTTTATTATCCTAGACCAACACAGAGGTTCGTATGCATAACAAATTAAAGGAAGGAATTGATGCAGGATTTCTAGCCCATTGTTCACTGATGCATGTAGAATGGGAGGCAGATCTTTTAGTTATCAGGCTCCTTTCCTGAGGAACCAACTACCAATTTTAGTCTGTGAGCAGACACCCTGTCTACTTTTAAGGCTAGGCTTGAAATGTTCCTTTTGATAAAGCTTATAGTTAGAGTGGCTCAGATTATCCTGAACTATCTCTATAGTTATGTGGCTGGATTAGACTTCTGGAGGACATAGGGACCACTTTTCATCATTTTATCTGCTCCATTCGATCCCTATTCTCCCATTCTGCAGTATTTGTAAGTGCAACCTTTAACTTTATGCTCTCTGTTTTTTATTTCTCATCATAGTAGCTTCGTCTGGTCTGTTTCTGTTTGCTGTGGCTCCATCCTGGAGAGAAATGTTGGCTGGACTGCTACCATCAACACCTTTGTTTACTGGAGCTTG
>JAUZNJ010038452.1:0-11084 GCA_034780135.1 Jordanella pulchra
GACACGTTTTTCATGAATTTCTAATCAGAGAAGGATATGACTTGATCCTGAAATAAACAAGAGCTAGATGTGTTCAATTATGGTCCAGTGCTGATATCAATAAATTGCTGCTCTCTCCGAGATGGATTACATATCAGTCTACTGTTACATTGTCCTCTGAGAAAAATCAGCTTCTTGTTGAATAGTGTCACTGAATGCAGCTTTTGTTTCGTAAGCCAGTTATATAGGATTTTTTTTTCTTTTTACTTTGTTACAATTTAAAATCACACTGAAAAGGGGACAGCTCAGTGTTGCCACAGCTATCCTAATAAAACAGCCTATTTGTCTGTGAGGTTTAAATTGACCCTCTGGAATGGTAATTAAATGCTTGATGCTGTTCACCATTAATTCAAATAGCGCATCTAGTTAAAACATCATATGGGAGGAAAACCACAAGCATATTTTCCTTTCACGAGTGCCTTACCTCCTTTCAGATGATGACACGGCTCAGGACACCTACTCAGGTGGCTCATCAGAAGGCATGGCAGCTCTGTGGGGATTGATACCCAGGTTCAGTTTATCTCATGTCAGGCACTTTTAAATGAGCAGTAAAACGTTTTCAATCATCTGATAACACGTCCAGAAGATTGATTCAAACTTTGTGAGATATATTAGGACCCAGATGACTGCCGAAGTCTCCCAGGTGAATGTGAGTTTAGTGCGTGGAGGCATCAATGAGCCATGTGGTAAACACACAGAGGAGCAGCTCTGCTGTGATCATCCCCTCCTAGTGGGTGTTATACCGTTTGCCGTCCTTTGTTGTCTCAGTATGAGCGAGGAGTATGCCAGGAGTGTTTTATGTGTGTGTGTTGGGCAATTTGCCGTGTGCTGTTATTTAATAAATTTGTGCATATGTGAGGAAATGCTGGTGCGTAGTTGTCATTTTGTTGAAAATATGTGAAGGTTGGAAACCTTTTAAGCTGCGAACCACTCCTACTGCAGTGCCATATGTCAGCATCGCAGCAAAGAGTGATGGAGACTTTAATTAGCCTGATTCATTCTGGGGTTTTTTTAGCTACACATGGCGGACATGTTTTTGGGAATTTTTTTATCAGATGGTGAAAGTCTGATCACTTTATGTTCATTTCTACTCTCAGCAAGAAATAAAAGGAAACCCGACTCCTATTCCTGTTTTATAAATCCCAATTTAGAGATTAGTCAGGGTACTATAGTATGTATTTTTAATCTTATAGACTGTATATGACAAATAAATACAGAAATTTACATCCTTTGATGGTGAAAAAAAACGCCTAGAAATGATTGTGTATTTTAAATGTTGCATAATGCATGAAGCCATTTAAGGCTGTTTCCCGTGTTTCACAAATATGGTTTCCTCCTTCTCTCAAACCATGATTTTTCTCTTATTCTGATGGATTCAAGGAAACAAGGAAAGTAAGATCCATCCATCCATCCATCCATCTACTTCCACTTCATCCATCAGGGTCGCGGTGCCTACCTCCAGCAGACAGTATTTTTTTTCTCCCATCAGTACAAACGCGGCCTCTGACCACCAACAACAGGTAAAAGGGGTGTGAAAGGATATAACGACAAAAGATGGAGGGCCTAGCAACCCAGCAGTTGCAGAATGAACCCATACATCTTTCACTGACACCAAAATATTTCTAAATAATTAAAAGACTGAGAAAGAAACAGCAGTGGAGACAAAGATGGGTACAGTGGAGCAGAAAACGAAAGAACAATTTGAAATTGTTTATTCTTAGCAACATCATACGCTATTAAGGTGGCATCATACAAGGTATCGCCTCATGGATTACAGAAAATGAACAATAAATTCACACCTCTGCGTCCAGTTCTACTTTGTTTAAAAAATGTTGAATCTGTTTGTTCGATCATAGGTACCTCAAAAAGAAAATAGTTCTAATGCATCTTCAAGCCTCAGACTAATCATTTTTCTTGATGAGATGAGTGGAGTCTGGTGTGCTACAGCTTGGGTCGAAAGAAAACCAGCAGCCACACGGCCCTTTCTGGAACCAGTTTGAGACCCCTGGTCTAACTGGTACTAGAGCTTTTTTAGATTATCTTGATTGTTAAAATCTATATCTATTACTGCAGGCAAAAATTACATTCAAACAGAAACGAACCCTGCACTAAATACTGAATATGTATAATGGATGGATGGGTGAATGAGCACAATTAGACTTTTTATACTCTATATTGCTTGCTATAAATTTAACATGAAATTACATTCACATTAAAGATGAGTGGACCTTTTTAACTCTAAAATAAATCTATAGAAAGAAACACCCTTGTCGAATGTTGCCATTGACCTTCTTATAGCCCTATATCCTTGGCAGAGTCCACGTCTAATACTCTACAAGTTAGCCTTTGGGCCTAAAGTGAGACAGAGGAGATGGAGGAAATGATGGAGAGGGAAGATATGTGTGCAGTGAAAGGGTTACAGCATCAAATATGTATAATTTATCATGTAGGGCATTTTTTTATTGTTGTTTATTTATGTCCGTTGACAACATAGCAACAGATTTACATCTTAATGCAGCTAATGATTGCTCTGAAGGTCTAGTGATTGTTTAAGACAAGGAGAATTGAAGCAGATTAAGAAAAGCAGGAGCCTTTAGCGTCTGGGGAGGTTGTCTAATGCTGCCTGCCACGAAACCCTCATTGGTAAATTTATGGTTTTAGCAAAAAAATATCTTGCCAGTGTATGGATGTCAGGTTTTAATTTCTAGCTACACAAGATACTGAATGTTGAGGTATCTGTACTAGTAATGCACCTCTCAACTGATATCCTCAGACTTGCATGTTTTCCTCCTTAGAAATAACAGATTGATCAATGTAGCTCTGAAAGCAGTTTGATACTTTTTTAGATTGATTAAAGAAAGAAATAAAGTAGTTCCGCATAGCCATATGTTTCAAATTGTATGTCCAGTTTTGCAAATATTAGCATTTTGCACAAGCTGACAGCTTTGATTCCCTGAATCCAAGTGATTGACTGCGCACAGACGGAAGAAGCAGTGCGATTGTTGCGTGGTAAAAAAAGGTAACGTTTTGACTATTAAGTGTTGCTGATATGTAATTTTGTGCCAATAGTTGGCTTCTAATAGAAGCTGACACTGCAGCCTAATAAGATGTAAATTAGCCATTACAGGTTAATTTTATCGTAGGAAGGTCAGGCGCAGACAGTGGCTTGGAATAATAATTTTGTCCCCATTGAATTGTTGGTAACTCATCTCTTTATCTGGCTTTCCCCATCCATTTTTATCTCCTTTTTTGTCTGCAGTCCTCTTTGGTCAGTTTGTGTTGTTCCAGACATCTCTAAATGACGTTGTGGAGATCTATGATGGACCCACCCAACAAAACACCCTACTCTCCTCTCTCTCTGGTTCCCACTCTGGTAAAAGCATGTTATAGAGATTGCAATAAACACACTTACAGCCTAAGCAATGATTTATATTTTTGACATTTTTGTTTTTATATTGTTTTTTTTATTATTCTTTTTTTCCAGGTGAATCTTTGCCTCTGAGTTCAGGAAATCAGATCACTGTTAAGTTTACCACAGTGGGACCAGAAACTGCCAAGGGATTCCATTTTGTCTACCAAGGTTTGAGCTTATATCTCGATTGTTGTTGGTTATTGTTAATGAGCCTTCTATTTAAACCAATCTACCAGTGGCTCCAAAATTTTTGATCAGGATTTTGCTCTTGAAATGACTCGTTATGACATTTTATGATGTTATTACATTTTTATCTTGTGAGAGAATAATAAAATACCATAGTCATGTATCGATACATCACAAATTCAACTGCCACTTTCTTATGTACACTATACCAGTATTACCTTTAGATCTATGGACATATTTGTTAATTTTAACCGTATATATGTTTGGATCACCCAAATAAAAGGGTGATCCAAATTGTGGTTAGTTGGTTTTACAGAATGAATGATGTCTTATACTGTAATAGGGTTCCTTGGGCCATTGTGATAAAGACAAACCCACACCATCACATTGCCTCTAAAGTGCTACAATCTGAATTAATTGCAAATAATTTAGAGATTACGCTGCTGGAGCAAAAGGTCAAAACATTTTCTTATAGATCTCTACCATAAGTTTTTTTTTTTGTTTGTGGCTCTTGCTGTAGGCAGCAAAGATTGACCCATCACATTTTTAATCCTTTGAATTTGAGCATATTTTTACATTTGTGTCATATCATTCTTGTCTCTAGCTGTACCTAGGACCAGCTCCACCCAGTGCAGCTCAGTCCCCGAACCACGCTTCGGGAAACGTCTCGGTAATGACTTTGCAGTCGGGTCCTTGGTGCAGTTTGAGTGCAACCCTGGCTATGTGCTCCATGGCTCCACTGCCATTCGCTGCGAGACTGTACCTGACAACCTGGCTCAATGGAATGACACCCTGCCAACATGCATAGGTACAGAGCACATTTTTTAGTAAAGAAGAGTAACAATTGAAACCGTTTTACAATTATTAGTTCTCCTTCTCTGCAGATGGTCAAATTACCCGTCATGTCATTCATTGTGGTGACATGCCTATACATGTCTACACAACCTTTCATTTTTCTTCCCTACCTCCTCTCTTTTGTTGCATCACCCTCTCCTTCCTCTTTGACAGTTCCCTGTGGAGGCATATTGACCTCTCGACGTGGGACTATCTTGTCTCCAGGCTACCCAGAGCCATATGACAACAACCAGAACTGTGTGTGGAAGGTGTCTGTTCCAGAAGGGGCCGGAATACAGGTTGTACCTGTCACACGCCTCTTTCCCAGCTAACCTATCTATCATTGGCTTAAAAGCTGAGCAGGCAGGATCTTGGAAAGATAGGACATTATTAGTGCGATGAATGGATGGATGCTTTCTGAGAAAAGGGCCATCAGAGATAACTAGATAGGATCTAATCATGAAAGATAAGGCCTGATTGAATGTAAGCTAAACTGCTCTCACGGGCGAACAAAGGCAAAGATGCCTCTTCTGAAAGTGGAGTCAGAGGATGTTGGCATACAGCTCACATTTAGTCTTTCACTTTGAATTACCATGACCTTTTAAATATATCTCCTTTTGTACTAGTTAGAATAGCAATACAATTATTTAATGGAGCAAAGGGAATTAAAGATCATTGATACACGATTTCTGAAGAGAATAAAAACTCAGTTATCAAGAAAAAATGCCTATTTTTCTGTCTCTCCAGATACAAGTTGTAAGTTTTGCAACTGAGCATAACTGGGACTCACTAGACTTCTACGACGGGGCTGACAACCATGCACCCAGACTTGGCAGCTACTCTGGTAAATAGTTTTTCAGTATGTTCTATTGCTAAAACAATGATAGTCGACAATTAAAAACAAATCTTAATTTCATTTGCAAAAAAAGACTCAAAGGTAAAAACATCTGTCATCTTTGGTCAGCAACGGCTGAGATAAGATTAAAGTACAAATTGTCTTGAAGCACATTTTCAAATGTTTAAAATGTGTTTTGTCTGATTAGATTTGGAAAATACTCTCCAATGCATGATTTTATTTTTAAAGCGCACCTAAAACCAGAACAATATTTTGTGCTCCTGCATGAAAGTCAACACAAAACAGTAAAGTAGCACAACTAACTGAGCTATCTGCTGCTAACTACTCTACTGCCAGCAAGAACAAGTTAGCAGTTACTACTAGCTCTGCTACAATCAGGCAGCCTTATAATATTCAACGTGAGTTATTGACCTCAGCCAGTAGTAGAGAAGGTGCAGTGGTGACACTGTTCTAAACACTGCCCCTCTGTTTTTACATTCCTTGCCACACATGTAGAGGAAAAAGGTGAGGTGGAAATAGGAGTGGTGGGAGACAAAAAAAACGGAAATTCATGGCTTGAGGTTCATCTGTTTATTGAGAGAAACATGGATATATTAGATGAGAAAATCAGTGATTGAAAATAAAAAAACAAGCTGACATGATATAGGGGCTGAAGGATTACTTAATGAGCCATTCATTTGTTTCTTTATGCACTTTTACTTATGGCAGGGTTAGTCTTGCACAAAGTTTGAGTTTACTGATTCCAAACAAGAATTCTTTAAAGAAAAAGAACAAGAACCTGTATGCAGTGACAGATATTTTCTCTAAGATTCCAAAAATGTCAGTAATTTCTCACCTTAAAATAATATTTGTATGGCCTTTTTTTTTCTTTTATTTCTTATAATGTAAACATTTATTTGATATTTAACCTTGTATTTTAATAAAAAATCAATATAAAGTGAACAGAAATTTTGATAACAGATTAGAGTACCTATAGCTGCAAGACCTTTATCTAACCCTCTGTTTAAGAATAAGCTACCACTTTGTTTTACGATTTGGTGCTTTAAACCCTAAAGTTGTTGTAGCTAAAGCACCAGCACTTTTCAAGAGATGATACAGGGAACAAAGTCTGGTATAACAAGTATTCCTCCACACTTTTACTTTAATTTATTTACCTATTAAGAAGGAGGAATTTCTTAAATCACCGCATAGAAACCCGAAGAAGAATAAAAAACACAGAGGTTATTTAAATTGTTAATACAAACAATATTCATATTGTATAAACCATTAACTTTCATTTTACTCATAAAACAATGCTTTGTTCTCTCCTTCTTGACCTATTATATAGCATCCTTTAGAGACTACCAACTAAGTGATTTCTTCTTTAATGTGCTATTAGTTTGGTTTGCATGACTATCCACATTCCCTGCCTACAGTCAAAGTGCCTCGGCTGTGCTGCTGCAGCAAATCATATTCACATTTTCTTGTGGGAATAGCAGTCCTGCTTTTAGAGAAGAGGGGATACCTCTTGTGGTATTAATTAATCTTAAGCAGGGCTTGACTTCACTGTGACAAAATGCAGGGAAGATTATGAGATGAGGAATGAACTGACACCAAATTGATTCTATTTCCACATAAAAGTATCATTAATAAGTAAATTCATGTGGAAGTATGATAAAACAATATTGATTTTAAATTTAGTTCTTAATTAATCCTGCCATACATCTCTGAATAACAGACACTGTTAAATCAATGCAGTTAATTATAAAGCTATAAAATATTAATACCTGAATAATGACTAATAATGATTTTTTTCCATGTCACTATAATGAATGAGGTTTCCTGTGGAACACAAACCAAGCAGCAGCAGGGCTGTAGACTCATGAAAAGCCTGCTTATTAATTCCCCTCACAGCAGCCAGCCAGTAACGTTCAGTGACCTAATTCAGTGTTCATTCAGGGGAAACTTTCAGCTTAGATATATTGTGATAACACACCTGGCACTAAAGCAAAACCTTGCATATATCAAATAACAGCTCTATTTTTAATATTGGAGTAATGGATATTTTATTGCCGCTGCAATGCCTTATTTTGCTTCTAAAGAGTACTTTCCATTGCTAAACAGTTAAAAACTAAGCTTAAACTCATTTGCTTTAAAATACATCATCTCATTCAGCCACTGTGCGACAGCGTCTTTACTTCAGCGGTGAAGTAGATTTGTTCATTTTACTTTGTACTTTCTCTTGCCAGTGTATCTAGGTCAAGACAACATTTGAAGAGAGGTTTCAAATAAAATAGATGCCTCAAATTAAAGTAATTCCCTTCGCCCCCCTTTGAGTACTTTTCTCTAAGAATAAATGTGGGTTTAGGAAGGCCTTTGTTGTTTCCTTGGCTTCAGATGAGATCATTTGCTTTCACAATATTTGATCCTCATCCTCTTTCCCTGTCTTTCTCTCTCTGTTTTAGGCACAACTATCCCCCCTCTCCTGAATAGCACATCTAATAACCTCTATCTCAGCTTTAGCTCTGATATAAGCGTCTCAGCTGCTGGATTTCACTTGGAATATACAGGTAAACTCACAATCTAGTTGATTTGATAAATACTGCATGTGGCAAGGTGCACACTACAGAGGGCCCAGGCGGGATTTGATCCCAAGACTCCCGGGTGAAAGTCACACGCGCTGACCAGTCAGCCAAAGGGATATCCCCTTGACCAAGTAGCCAAGGTGCATGATCATTTGGAGGCATAGTGACAGGACCACACACTGTCACATGCATAAAGTAGTGGGGTGAATGAACATTGTACTCAATGTTTCTAAATCAGAATAGTTCTAACTGGGCTATTGAAATATAATAATCAACAGGTGTTGTTAACCACCAGCATAAACCACACATGCAAATAATGTTTTACAAATGAGTCAAAAAATCAACTGATGATAAATAAGTAGAAAAAGTTTGGAAAGGATAAAGGTGAATTCTAACAGGATGTGACTTTGGACTGTGCTCTTTTTTTCAACTGTCATTAAATCCTAAAGCTTGTAGGTGCCCTGTAACCAGCAGTTGTTTTGACTGATTTTTAATTAGATTCAAATTGGCTTTTTCTCTGGACCATTGTTGACGTTTCTTCAAAGCATTTGAGAGTTTTAACTGGCTGTGAGCTTTGGGAAATAGTTAAAAATCAATCCACTAAATTAAAAATGTTTCTAGTTCAACTGAACTACCTTACTTCACATCCAGCCTCTTTTATCCTCCATGTGTTTATTTAGTTTTTGTTTAGACATTGTAGAAGTCTACTTTTATTGTGATCTGACCACATTTTATTGCCACTTTACCTTCTGTAAATACAATGCAACAACTTTAAACTCTTTCAACATTGGTGTTTTGCACAGTGAGCTCACATAAAGATTGTTGGGTTTAAATAGATTTCCAGTGTTTTCAGTAGAAAAACTTTGCCTGGTAATTTAAACTTTTTTTAACAACCTGTGTGAGGGATGATTGGATCTTAGACAGCTCTGAGGCGTGGCAAACACAAATTCAGTGTTGCATCTCTAATATAAATAAAATTGCCAAAGTCCTGGCATAAGGTTCTTGCGTTTACCCACCTTTGTTGCTTATTATGTATTTTGGCAATGCTAAACTTTTAGAGACTGTCTAGGCTTTTAATTAGAAGAGGTTTTACTGTGATTTTCACTTAAAAAAAAGAAAAAACCTCTTCCATGTTCACAGTTTTATATGCCTTTTTTATCTAAATTTGTTAAGATTTTTATTTTCTATTCCCAGTGCTTATTCCCTCTTTTCATATCTTGATTAGTTTCATTTTCTTTTTTGCTAATTAGTTTTGTTTGAATTGTCTGTGTTGCAACTGACATTTGTTGTGTTTTTATTTTCAGTTGCTCAATTAGAAACATAGATAGTGAGAAAGATGTAAATTTGTTCAATACTTATTTTTGCTTCTGTACAGTAATTATTTATAACCATGTTTATGTCACATCTTTGTTTAGCCATTGGTTTGGAATCATGTCCGGAGCCCATCACTCCAAACTATGGAATCAGACAAGGAGACAGATTCATGGTTGGGGATGTTGTACAGTTTTCATGTGAACAGGGATACTCTCTTCAGGTAAAAAGAAATCTACCTGTGTTTATTTGTGTGGATTATTCTTACAGAGGCTTTAAAATTTTGAACAAAGCCATGTCAGACATGGCAAACCCATTGGGCAGTATGCTTATTTTCATCACAAGTCAATTCACTTCAATTCAAGTGCCAAGAATATAGGTGAAATCATCCAAGCCTACTAAACTTAACTGATATGTTGCCATTCATTTATTTTAACTCCCTGGCATGAAAAAGCAGGAACTATCTGAACTGAATCAAAAGGAAACCCTGCTGTCATGCGGTTTCCCTTCGTTTGCTAAACACACAATTCTGGTTTGGTTTACACAACTCCTGAATTATGAATGTCTCTGGTGTGCTCTCCTCAATTTCTATGCAGTATGATGTAGAGTTCTCGTGATGGTTTGTGTGACTCATGCTTAATATAGCCTACATTGCTCCCATGACAGTATTCTGTAGATGCCTGTTATATAAATGTACGATTGTTAAACAGACACCAATAGATTGTTTAATTATTTTAGGTTTTGTATTTATTTTGTAACTGTTTAATATTGATAGATGTGGTTTCATTTACATTCCCAGGGAAATGCACATATCACCTGTATGCCTGGACCTGTTAGAAGATGGAACTACCCGGTACCATTGTGTATTGGTACGTGTCTTTGTTGATGCACACCCTGAAACACAACAGGTTTCATAAGCTCATGAACCCTATAGATATGAAAACCAAGCTGTGGAACTTCAGGAATTATGCAATCTGTCTTCACTTCTCTCTGATTCTCAGAGGAAAAAGCTGTTGATATTGAGACAGCTTGTTGTGCTTTCTGATACTTCTGAACTAATGCTATTTCATAAACATGCAGACTAGACTGATGCATCAAAACATTCAGTTTGGGATAAATTATTCTAAAGCACATTTCTGTTTTTCCACTGCAGCAGACCTGTTAAGAGTCTTTAGCTAAGATACAGAATCCCAAACTACAAGCCTACTGCTGTATCTATTTAGACATATAGTACTTTCAGAATCTATTCACAGTGCTTTTCCGCATTTAACATGTTCACATGTTGCAGCCTTATTCCAGATTAAAATTAATCTGTCCTGTAAATTTGCACAATACCCAGTTATGACTACGTGAAAACAATTTTTTAGATTAAAAATCTATTTCAAACAGAAAGAAATCCAATTTATGTAAACATTCACTGCTCTTGCCATAAAGCTCAAAATTGAGTCCCATAGTATTCATCCTTGATATATTTCTACAGTTTTAGTGGAGTCCAACTGTTTTACATTCATTAGATTGCACGTGATTAGGAAAGGCTAACTCCAGTCTTTATCGGGTCCCACAACTGACAGTGCATGTCAGATTGCAAACACAAAGCATTAAGTCAAAGGAATTCTCAGTACTTCAGAGACAGGCTAGTCTTAATGCACAAATCAGGGGAAGGACGCAGAAAGAAAACCTATTGCTTTAAAGGCAATTAGCATTAGCATATTTATTTATCATTAAGAAAAGCAAAAAGCCTAGATCCATCAGGACTCTTCATGAGGCATATCGGACATCTAAACTAAGTCATCACGTGAGAGAGGTGGTTGGATGGATGGATGGATGGATGGATGGATGGATGGATGGATGGATGGATGGATGGATGGATGGATGGATGGAT
>JAUZNJ010038453.1:0-11084 GCA_034780135.1 Jordanella pulchra
AAGAAAGAAAGAAAGAAAGAAAGAAAGAAAGAAAGAAAGAAAGAAAGAAAGAAAGAAAGAAAGAAAGAAAGAACAATTCATACAGTTGCATGGGAAGTACGCAGAAATAGACTGAGTAGAAAGGCTACAGTAACAAATCTGGTTTTGCACCACGCCCCAAGCAAACAATGAACATGGGCAAACAATGTACATGGCACACACATATATACACGTTGAGGAAAAACATGCACATTCACACACAAACACACACACACACAAAGCCCATAAAAAGCACAGCCGGTGGCCATGGCGACACATGCTCTGTTGTCGTTAGATAAGGGAAACAGGGCCTCTTCCTGGGTGTGAAAGTTTGATCCTGCACACACAACCGTGTTCACACTAGAGTCACACAACTAGTTCGTGCACAGCTGCAGCACAACTGGGGTCATATCCATTGTACCAACATCAAGTAACTTATCTGGCCCCACTTTATAAAGAATATGATCGTTTATTTGGTTTTTTTTATGCAAAATGTGTTTATACATGGAGAAATATCTGCATCTTTCAGGTAGATTTTGATCGATTTCTATTTATCAATCAGAAGCTTAATTCCTGCAAGGACAGATTCTGGTTTTAGTAATATTAGATGATTTGTTGTTGAATTACTAAAGGACCCCATAACAAGTGTAAATAGAGAAGATATGTCAGATTTGAGAGAACTATATGGATACAGGAATTGGTTAATTTACACTAAACACATTAAGTTTAACAGCTGTATATAGTCTATATCTCAAAACGAAATAATAGTCATTGATTCATTTGCCAATTTTTCATTACATTTCATCTTACAAAAAGAAGACTGCTGATTAGCAATGATTCAATCATCATTCCCACAGAGACAGAAACCCAATAGTCTAAAAATGTGACATAAATGCAGCCTTACAGAACAATGCTTCTAAATATGAGCACGTTAAAAGCATCGCAAACCCAATGCTCTAACTTAATTTTATTCTACTAGAACACAATGTTGGTATGGTTAAAAAAAAGTAATCATATTTATTTATTTATTTATTTTACAAAAAAATGAGGATCAGGATTTCATTACAATTTAACTCTCCCTTAAGACTTTGAGAAAAGTTAAGGCGAAAACATCTTTCAGTTTCTTGAATATAACCAATCAGGACTTAACTAGAGAACACTTTAAGATTTCTTAGATCCTCTAAAATAATTAACATTTTATAACAATAAACAGAACTCTAAAGTGCTCAGCTGTACAGCACACAGCTAAATGAAAGAACAACTCATACATTTGAAAATGAACATAGAAGAGCATCAATTACTGTGGTGGCTGAGGGGTGCAAACATCATGCAAGCTATGAATTCATAGCAAATTCAAAAAGTCTAGCAAAGACAGAAATGGTAATAGCAAACAGTAACACTAGACTAAGACACAAACACATAAAAGAAACATGAAAAATGCTGCAAAGGATGGCAGAAAAAATGAAGTGCAAATACACAAAACTCATTCAAAACACCTAAAACATGCTGCAAGTAACAAAAATAGTAAAAAAAAAAAAAGACGCAAACTAGCTTCACATAACAGAAGAGCTCAGGACCACAAGGGGGGACATTCATCCACACATCTGGGACCAGACCAGAGCATCTGTTGCAAAAACATATAGATAGGACATTTAGAGTGAAGAAAGTAAAAAAAAATTTTAATTTAAATGTTTTTTTAAACAGTCAGTCCAAACATCCTGTTTATGCCTTTACAAAGGATCTGTCCCCATAAGAGTTAATGATTGTCTCCCCCGAGCTGTCTGGAACACTTCCATTATAGTACTAGTTTGCAGCCTTTATTCAAATTCAGCTGCATTGCAACTTGCAGGATTTTCCTTTGCATGTGTTTTAGGTTTTAGCATCATTTGTGCATTTGCAGCAGTTTTTGTGTTTTCAGCATGTATTCACTTTTTATCTCTTTATTTCTGATTCCAACCATTACTATTTGCATATATATTTTGTCTGTTTGATTGTTGGTCTGATTTTGTATGTTTGCAGGACTTTTTAAAATCACTATGAGTTAATGCATTTGCATAACGTTTGCACCCCTCAGCAACTGTATTTAGTTTTTTTGTTTTTTTTAAAAGCATGCTCTAACCTGACGATGTCAAAAACGACGGAGGAAGCTGTTCAATTTATTGTTGATTTTACTTCAGCCTCTTATGCTCCACTGGGGCAACTATGAGGCCGTACTTCAGATGGAAAACAATGCTTACTATGGATCATTAATTCTTCAGCAGGGATTAACCAAATGTTTGGCGGAGGCAGACCGCAGCACTTACACGCATGGCAACAGTATAACAATTTCTATTGTTACTCCTTTGGCTTCATGTGATTTCTACCTTACGGAAAGACTTTTTTAAGAGGATACAGTCTTTGACTCTATGTGGACGCGACCTAAGATGACAATGATTAAAAAAACCTGGAATCCAAAGACAAGCAATATACGTATACATAAATCAGGAGTGTTGCACATGACTAACTAGAAACAGCAGGG
This sequence comes from Jordanella pulchra, assembly GCA_034780135.1. NCBI lineage: Eukaryota > Metazoa > Chordata > Actinopteri > Cyprinodontiformes > Cyprinodontidae > Jordanella > Jordanella pulchra. The sequence goes on from JAUZNJ010038453.1 coordinate 2,537, forward strand.
AAAAGCTGACAGCAGAGTAGGCAAGCCAAATTACTATATTACAAAAAGGTTTTCCATTTCTAAACATGAGAGCTGCTCATTAAGAAATGAGGAATACTATATTTATTCATAAATATTTTTAAGGGGGATTTCTATGCTTTCCATTTTAAATTGAACAATAAGCTATAAAACTTTTTGTTCAATTAATTTGGGGCAACATTTGGATAGCAACCATCCCATAATTAGAAGCTGCTGGTTCTTGAAACTGTAACTATCTGAAGTTTGATTTTTGCTGCATGCTCTGTGCACATTTCCCTTTGGGTTGAGCATGAATAAAGACCAAGACCTTTAGAAAATATCAGCTAATTTTACTTATCAGTAGATTGTTTAGATTGTATTCTTATTAAAAAAATAGAAGAGACTTATGGGTAAAAAAAATGTATGGAAAATTCAATTTGTTATTGAAAGACAGCAGTGTGTTACGGTTAGTATAACTCAGAGAAAACAGCCTCTTTTTGTTCAACTTTCACAGAAGATATGGACCAAATTCATTCTAGAGCTCCAAGCCAAAAGAAACATACTGAAGTGAAGTAAAAAAAAGAAAAAAAAGTTCAGCGTCTACCACTTCCGGTTCTACCTTTGCCTTGGGATATGCAGCAGCAAAATAAAAACTAAAAAATATGTCGGAGCTCTCACTTATCCACTTTGCTGTTGATATGCTGGAATAACCACAAAACAGAGCCAACAGCCAGAAACAGAGATGAAAAGAGATACGAGTGGAGATTGAGAATATGGAGAGGTAGTGCGAGGTGGGAGTGTGGGGCATGTGGGTTGCCAAAAAAAGGTTTTGTTTCCACCTTGAACTCGGCTCTACAACGGTTCACAAAAGGATAAAAATCTAAACGGATGACAGTTTATCTGCACACACGAGTCATTGGCTGTTAAAATGTGAAGAGATTTTCTCATTTCGTTTTGTGTGTGTTTTTTTAAAGATTTAAATAACGAGTAAATAAAAGTCAGAAATATTTTTGTCTCAAACAGAAACTAATGATTCTGTGTAGGATTAAGGCGTATTTATCAATAGGCGTGTAACACTATTGCATATTTACCTTACATAGCAATGACACTGTTATACCAGATAATATAAGAAGTAAACAAAAAAATACAGACAGCATCAGCATTAGACAAGTTGTATCATTAAAAGATAAATTTACTTCTGTGCTCTCAAGATTGAACATCAAAGAAAATTAAAGTAAGGATTGGGCTTACATAGAACATTTATGGGTGTACAGCTATTACGAATAGTGTGCCAAACTTATTTTAAAAATGAAAAAAATATTCTTATCACATATATTTGTATCCATTAAAGTGAGAAAAGTAAACACCTCTAAATATACAAAAGAAATTTCAGAATTTCTAAATGATCAGTGTTTATTATAGTTTCTCTATTAAAGTGTCTTTTTGATTGATGATGAGCTTTTTATATATCAGGATTTCAAGCTTTTCAGACACTTCAGTGGAATGAAACATTTTCCATTTTCTGTTTGTAAAGGACCCACAAGTTCTCAAAAGGGTTTAGGCCATGCGAGGATGGAGGCCGTGTCATTAGAGTCTTTCACTGGCTTGACATATGGTGGAATCCATGTAATGATTGGAAGAAAAACATATAAGAGTCTGTTGTTTAGGTTCCACACATTTAATATGTGTGTTTTTAGCAACTGGAAATATTTCCAAACAAATCTGTTTTTTCTAAGCCAGCTCACTGCCAGTTCTTACGCTGTTCATTATTGTATTGAAAAGATTTAGTTTGGACAAAACTTCCTATGCAAATTCGAGCATATGGTTATTGTCAATCCCACATAACAACTTTTCACACCATCAGCTTTATTTTTGAAAACTTTTGAACTTGTGCAGGAAATTAATTTCCACCGGTAATTAATAAATAGTCAGAAGGACCGAACTGTAACAATTATATATCTTAATACACATAATAATCCCAGCATAATCCCAACATGAGATTTGAATAATTGACCTTTTTTTATAAAGTAAACATAACCATGATTGAAATGTTGTGCTTTCACATTGTTTATCCTTTGGCAAACTTTACAGTGATGGACCAAACCACCAACTCGATCTTCCACATAGACTTCAGTTCATACTGATTTGTTGTTGGAGGTGCGGCAGCTGCATTTAAAGTGAGCACAAGTTACAGTTTGGATCATTGGCGACATCATTCTGCCTCTGCAGCAATTCAGGCTGAGTGCAAAAGAGGTCACAACCATTCAGTGAGCCACGTGTGAGCACAAAGGCATAGAAGAAAGAAATTTTCAAAACCAGAGTGCAACCCGCATGGCCTCCATCATCCTGCTGTGGTAGCCTTCATGGACCCCAGTAGTGCTGGAAGCACTTTGTTGGCATCAATCAAATTAACATCAAAAGCAATTAGTAGGTGGGTCCACCAGGTGCTATGCTTAACAGCACAGGCTTTAGTAGCACGGCTCTGCATGAAAATACTCGTATGAGTACTTTGAGTGCTACAAGAAATTACAGTTTCTAAGGGGAGTGCACAAGCCACTTCTAACCGAATAGGATAAACAGTGATGAGAGAAGATAAAGGGCACAGTGAACGTCATGTTACCCCAGCCATTTGCTTCTGCTCACCACAAACATCAGATAACTAAAACAGGAAAAGGGAAAAACAACAACAAAAATGCAAACATAAAAACGACTGGTTTCCTTCAGCATATAATTAGATGTCTTATTGCAATCTGGTGCTCTACACAGAATAAAATACACAAGAGCAAAGCAAAAAGAACAAAACAAGTGTCAAGTTTGTCAGTTTTGAAAATATTAAATCATTACATGTCAAGAAAATGGATCAGTCTATGTCTGAGGATGCCACGTAGTCCTCAATTTAAACATGCAACTAAGAACAGAAAAGAAGCAATACTAGGTTTGAGTGAGACAGCAAGTAACTTGATCCCACAGCTCACATGTTAACACAAAATCTCTTCACAGTATACAAAATATTGCCTGTATCACAAATAATCTTTCTTTTATTAGCCAAGTTTTTTGCTTTGATTAAACATAATAGCAAGTAGGGTTAACATCCAGCAGCTTTTTAGTCAAAAACAAACTTGGAACCACAAAATCATAAGACATGGCTAAACAAAGACATGATTTCACGTGTTCAATGCTTTACTTTTTACTAACAAGTCAGTTTAATATAGTTCAAAATGTTTTATTGAGAAGAAAATACACCCCTGACTACTTAGACAAGACAACAGCAGTAGCAATACTCTGAAGAATTAAATTATAACCATAAAAACACAATTTTGGTCAGACAAAATTCACAGGAACAGCAACAAACGCACTGTTTTCCACAACATGACAACAGTAACAGAGAGACAGTTTACCGTTGAAAAAGATGCAAAGTAAGCCAAAGAGTCAAATGAGAAATTAAAACTCCTTTAACTGCTTTTATTTAGAAAAGAAATACAATAACTAAATGTTTCCTAACAAATGTTAGACTAGACAATGAGATGATTTTATTTTAACGTTTTTTATATATGAGAGTACTGTCTGCATATGTCCAGATCTGAAGCATACTTCTCCAACAGATGGACTGTGCAATTTTGCCACAATAAGGATCATTTGGTAAAATGAAAAATAAAAAAAAAGAAAAGTTTGCAAAGTAAAGCCTCCATCTACACCATTTAAAAACACTTTAAGATTCAAACCGTTTTCATTTTGTACCTCAATGCTTACAGAAGTGAGTTTCTACTGTAACAACCATAGAGGCGTTTTTTGGCACCTTTGTTCACATGTTCCTTCAATTACACACTTCTTATATAATGTGTAAATTCCTGTAAAACAACTGTATAAAAATAAAACATATGAAACACAAAGTTTCCCATATTCGATTTAATATGGTTTGTTTACTTTGCTCAAAAATATATCTTAAGTCAATCAAGTTTTATATACTTATTTCGCTGTACTTGTAAAGTGTATTGTGCATAATATAAAAAAATGACAAAGGATCCTATATTTAGCTGGACTGCTTAGAGCATGGGTGGTGATCACAGCAGACAAGCAATATCATATAAATTATTTTAAAGCATTTATTCCTTCAACAAAATCATTCTCAACCTTTTACACTATGCTCTTTAGCATGGTTTTCTAAATCAGGATAGAAATAAGTTATGTCTTTAGTGTAACTATTTCATTCAATGACGATCCAGATGTTTTAGTGGTTTCACATGTGTGAATGAGCTGATAGTATGGATTGTGCTTACGGTACAGATCTGGTAGTGACAAGACTTACATTAGTTTACTTCCACTCTGTTTTCATATGACCTTATAATTCAGCTCACATTTTCTCTGTTGTCTCTATTATTGGATGAGATTAAACTTGACAGAAATCGCTTTTTTTTTTCGGTTTCATAAACTACGCTCTACTTTAATCATCTGATTTTAAACATCTGTTTTTCATAACTAGTCTAAAAGCAGCGCTTAAGTCTCTCCCATTGGTGCTGTTGAGCTTAAGATGAGTATAACAGTAAAAAGAGGCGGGGCAAGAGGAGTGGGAGGAGTAAGACTGGATACGGATTAATGTGGATCTGGAGTGGAGTCTGGATTTTAGGAGTCCAAAATATATCTCTGTACATTCTTCACATGAGGTCCTTATTGCTACACATGCAGACCAGTGAATCATTGGTTTAGCTGGACTAAACACCCTATAGTCTGTAGGTATAGTTCATTCTCTTACAATATGAAATTGTTATATGTTAATTTCAAACCCAATTACTTGACTTTAATGGAATCAGCTATTCTTAATTTGTTGAATAAACGTTTAAACATCAACAGCTTTATTGCAGTCTAGTCAAACTCCATTTGGGTCAACAAGCACTACTACTAGGGAGTGCGAGTGAAAAAAATGGGAGTTTCAGCTAGCATATCTCACCATAGCAATGGCCAGTCTTTTCCTAGATGGGTTGATGCCTGAAGGGGGGGCAGTGCGAAGCCTAACACTGTACTGGGCCTGTGGTCAGAAAGACAGACAGCAGAGAAAGAGAAAGAAAAGACAAAAGTAGGGAAGGAAACAGATGTGTGGGCTTTAGTTTTGCAAGGTAAAAGCAGTGCATTTGTTAAGAGCCTCTCCCTCCTCTTCCCTTCTTCTGCCTGTTTCTTTTCTCTCTAGTCATTCCCAGCTAAAGAATGCAGGGGGGAGGAGTAATGACACAAGACTTACACAGTGACTATTGGCAGAGTATTACAAAGGAAAAAAAGGAGGTTAATGAGCTGACACCCCCTCCGCCCCCTGAACATGTTTGTGCCCACATGCATGCCGCCCCACTCTTTTACATACACTGACAAGCATATTACACAAAACACGTCTACCAGATAGTGGAGCTGAACAATGGCACTAAGCAAAGGAGACCCAAAATATCTAAGAGGGTCATAAGATATGTTAGCTGAGAAAACAGGCAAGAATGCATAAAAAAAAACCAAACACAATTAATAAATCAGCCTTAAAACCAGAGTAGAAATAGATTAGGATTTTATTCAGACTTTACACATTTACGAGGCAATGAGATGAAAAGATGTAGTTTACATCAAATGAACTTTACAGGTAGTATGAAGCACAAAATTAGTCTCTCTGAAAGTTATTGTAGAACCCTCAACCATTTTAAAAAAGGTTCATAAGGAGACCAGACAAAGAAACAAAGACAAAAAAAGACAACAGACAGGAACAATTTCAAACATTGGAAGACATTATGGCCATCAACTGAGGCTGTCCAAAGGTTGGGTATATTCTGCAGGGAAATGAGACCCGGTAAACACAGAATTTGCAGCCTTTATACTATCTGTATGACTTTTCCCCCTGTACCTAATATTCTGGCCAAACCTAGGAGGACGTATACGGCACCAATCGCAAGCTTACAACACAACCCAGCTTATAGAAATAAAAATCCCTGCTGTTTCCAACATATTCAACACCTCTTTGTGACATCCAAGAGTGACAGTAAATCTTTTCTAGAGTGGTTCTTAATCGGTTGAACATAGTGAGACTTATGGATCAAATTACAAGATTATCTCTAATTGTTTATATTTTCATACAGGTGCCAGTGGGAGCAGTTGCTCATCTATCATGTTTTCCATAGCGGAGCTGTCTGTGTAGTAACAAAATTTCCTTGGTGAGAAAGTGGAAAAACGGCCGCAAGGACACTGCGCTGAGGGGCATGGGTGCTAAAATGAGATAACTTGGCTGCATGGATCTTGTAGACACATCAAGCATAAACCAGGCTTAACAGCCCTGAATTTTTCCATCAGATTTTAAATTTCTTATTATGGTTTATCAAAATTAGGAATGTACGTTATCCACATCTTATCTGTATTGGCCAATGGTCTGCCACAGGAGAGAAGCTTAAGTAAAAATGTTGATGGTCTGGAGGTTTTTAAAGTTTCAAAGACTGATAGTAAATGACTTTTTCAATGACTGCACAGTACAGGAGGGAGAAAACTACATAGTGTCTTTAAGGTCTAGCGAAAAAAAAATATCTGCACTGTTTATCAACCAGTTGAGCTATAAAATGATGGCAAATTTGGGCCCAAATTCCAATACTGTGCGTCCCTAATTAAAATGTTAAATATTTGCAAAAATATAAAACATTTTCAAGCTGTGTTTGATATCTGGATGTCATTCACCAGAAAAAACACTAAAATATGCTTCAGTAATTATGGAGTTTTTAAAACAAAGCAAGAATTCTTGTCAGAGCATGTCTAAAATTTATCTAGCATCTCAGCACCTTTTTAACATATTCATATCCAGACAGAATCAAAAGTGTATATTATTGCATAAGCCGATGAGGGTTTTCCAACTTGCCTTATGTTGCATGTTTAGTTTCTAGATATGTATTATGTACGAAAGCTTTTTTTTAAAAAGTTTTTTAGAATTGAGGAACAGTGCATCTTCAACTTGCGGCACACAGTTTGTGTATATATTACACAATATTACAGTATAATTTAATTTCATTAGTTAACATTTAAACATACTTAAGTTACTAGAAACTGTATTTTTTTTAAAAAGACATTCTGCTAGCAGAGGCCTAAAGTTGAGTGTAAACAGTGTACAGTACAATTAAAAACATTTTAGTTCAACAGGAAAAGGAAAGAAATCTATTCAAGGTGGCATGTTTTTGAAGTCTCAGTACTACACACTGTATGAAAATACAGCAAAACCAATGAAACTCAAACTAAACTACAATGGGAAAACTTTAATCAAGTTCCTTAAAGTCCCTTTGAAACCTTTGATATGGGTGTAACAGATCTTGTTCTAAAATAAAAACAATGTCATATTCCTTTTCAGAGTGAAGTTTGAATTAGTTATACAGTCAGTAAAAACTGTACAATTCCATTGCATGTTAAGGAGGTAATTCAGCGAGTTGCTTCAGGTATGTTGGCCCTCAAGGACTAAAGTTTGAGATCACTGTATTCAAAGAAAAATTGTGGCTTTTTAAAACATTATTCCAAGTGAAAACAGAAGAAGAAAGTTTTCAAAAAAGAGTTTTTAAAACCAGATCAATCTCATGAACTCCAACTCCTGTACTTTGAGTGGTAAGGTGGTCAGGAATGTTCTTCTAACTGTCATTAGGTCTGACTTCACCAAAAACTGACATAGTTTGGGTACAGTCAGACATAACTGTCAGCCCTTTACGTTTTATCTCTAGCATGACTAAAAAAGGACAGCCCACCCACAAGTGTAAGGATCATACAGACATCTAGACAGTTTGGTTACTAAGGACATACACCTCTTAAGCCTACATACAGACCACAGGCTAAAACCATTACAGAACCTGACTGAGAAAAACCAATTAGACCTTCAGATACTCCCCCATTTCTTGGTTATTACGTGGTGACGAGTGGGTGTGGATGTTAAATAAAAACTTCTCTGGCCTTTAACTTGCTTCACCGGAAAACCAAAAAGAAAAGGTGAAAGGTTGGTTTGGTTTTTATTTTTTGAGAAAAGGATCCACCTTAGCTGAAATGCGAAGCCATAAAAACCACAAAATAATAATAAATGTCAATGAAGCCCATCCTCGCGTGTAAGATGTTCAAATGATAGCCTCAAAAACCCCATGAAAAACTTACCAAAATAAACATTTATCAGAAGAAATAAGACATTGACAAGAAATCAGCAAAAATAGATAAATGTTGGTGTACAGAACTTCAACTTCAGGTCCATTTTATATGTATGCTTAATAAACATCCAAAGAGCGGTGTTGTTTTATTTATGTACAAACTGCTCTTACCATTTATATTTACTAATGCATAATTTAACCTAAGTAGTAAAAATTAGTATTAAACACACATTGTCTTTCTTAGTTATTTTTATTCTGATGGGCCGAATAACATAAATTGACCCAAGATGGAGATTAAGACAAACTGCTTTATAATCCATATGTATAAATTGAAATAGCATTGATATCAGTGTTGGACAATGAAACTGAAACACCCCTCATTTTAGTGTGGGAGGTTTCGTGGCTAAATTGGACCAGCCTGGTGGCCA
>JAUZNJ010038455.1:0-11083 GCA_034780135.1 Jordanella pulchra
CTCTATCACAGAAAAATAAGACTTGTAGAACTTATTGGAAACTCAAGACACCCAAGACATTATGTTTTTTACAAGTGGATGAAACTTTTGACCACAACTGTATATATTTTTGCTTGTTTTTCTTTGAACCTTTTGTACTCAAATAGCTCCTTCCTACATTTAGCTCATACACACCGTGTGCCTCTGTTAACTGTCTTTAGGTTGAATTTGATGACATAAAATTGAATTAGCTTTAGTTTAGGTAAAATAACCTGTGACACAAGGAATTGTCTTATTAAATTTTTATCTTGTGTTTTAAATACATTTATAGTATTTCTAAACACTCTCTGCCTTGGTAATGTTTATTTGCCTGAAATATAAAACCTATATGATGACATCATGACCACCTATGCTTTTAACAATACATATATATACACATATATATACATACTTTTTTCTATTTTTTTATATTTATAATAATCTAAAAAATTGTTCTGATCATTTTCATGTCCCAGCCCTGTATTAGAAGAATCAGTCATAAGATACATCGGCCTTTGTTTCCAGTTACACTAACTGTTAGCATAGCTGTCAGTCCAAATCAGAGCTGAGTGGAGTACGGGTGTCAGTCACATCAAGGTAAACAGTGAACAGGATTAAAACATAACTTCAATATGTTCACTAGAAGTTGGTGTGAACTTATAGAGCAGCTAGAAAATATACTATAACAAATTCTCTGATCAGCTGTTTAGTGGTCTAATTAGTTAAAGTCCACTAACCTTTCCCTTGCCATTGTCTTTAATGGACAATCATTGAATTATTTACAGTTCCTGTTCTAAAACAAAAGCTACAAGCATCGCCATGTCTGGTGGTGAGATTCCTTATGGATTATTGTTGTTAGCAAAAGTGGCAGCTTGCTAAACAGAAACAATAGCAGTTCCTGTAAACAAGAAAGAATGAAGGCACACACAATACAAAAAAAGACAAAAAAAACAAAAGACACCTGTTCTGTTTGGAGCTGTTTTTCCACCAGCCGAGGTACCATTGCATAATGATCAGGCATCCAAGGCAAAGACACATTGACAAACTCCATGTCTTTGATCTGGAATACATTCTCCACTCCTGCAAAGGAAAAATAAAAATATTAACACTTTGGATATTTTGAGCTCAGGGCTCAACTTATAGTCACTGTCACCATTGTTCATTATTAATATCAAAAGATTTGACAGTGTATGAAATGATTTTAACTGTGAGAACCTATACAGCACAATACTAACAGGAAGATACCAAGCAGTGTCCAAAGATCAAATGCCCCAGTAATAGTGTCATCACAACAAAACCATGTACACATAATGCGGTAACTTTAAAGCTGATTTTGGCTCCCTCCTGTGGACAAAAGCTGTATTGTTTTGTCTAAAAGAAGACATTTCCCATGAGAGCCAGGGTGGTAAACACCTGATCTCCTGCAGTCGGATTCATCTACATTTCTGTTTCCATTGGCTGTGAAAGATGACTAGGGATGAGGAAATGCATTTATGACGATGTTGAAAATAAGAAATGTTTAACTTTGGTTTTGTACCACACCTCACCCGAGTTTACAGCCTTGAAACAGATAAATACAATGTTATATTGGATAATTTCACAGTAAACACACATATAGATCCCAGCAGTATCTCAGAGAAAATTTTATCACATCGACTTCTCTCTTTGTAATGAACATCGAAAGGGGGAAGTGACGTAACCCGTAAAGCAGACTGCACATTTGTAGTTGTGTTGTGTGGCAGGGTTCCTGCCATCCTTTGCCGAGGCAAAAACTCGGGCCTGGGAGGAGTTTGTAGAGGCCATGGAGAAGGATCAGTCGGCCTCAAAGCGATTCTGGCAAACCGTCCAGTGTCTCCGGAGGGGGAAGCAGTGCTTCGCTAACACTGTTTTCAGTGGGAGTGCAGACCGGCTGACCTTGAAGGAGGACATCATGGAAGGAGTACTTTGAGGATCTCCTCAACCCGGCCGACAAGCCTTCTGTGGTGGAAGAAGAGGCGGTGTTCAGGGTTGGATTCGTTTATCACCCAGGCTGAAGTCACCGAGGTAGTTTGGAAACTGCACGGTGGCAGGGCCTTGGGGGTGGAGAGCTGAGCGAAAAGGCAAAGCTCTCAATTTACCGGTCGGTCTACATTCCTACCCTCACTTATGGTCATGAAATCTGGATCATTACCGAAAGAACGAGATCCCGGATACAAGCGGCCGAAATGAGCTTTCTCATCTGGGTGGCTGGGCTCTCCCTTAGAGATAGGGTGAGGAGCTTGGTCATTCAGGAGAGGCTCGGAGTAGAGGCGCTTCTCCTTCACATGTGAGGAGTCAGTTGAGAAGGTTCAGACATCTTTTTCGGATGTCCCCTGGACGCCTCCTTCGGGAGGTGCTCCAGGCACGTCCCAGCGGAGGAGGCCCAGGGGACGACCCGGGACACGATGGAGGGACTATGTCTCTCGGCTGGCCTGCGAGCGCCTTGGGCTTCCCCCTTCAGAGCTGGAGGAGGTGTCTGAGGAGAGGGAGGTCTGGGAGTCTCTGCTGAGACTGCTGCCCCCGCGACCCGGTCCCGGACAAAGCAGAAGACGACGAGTACGAGTATGAGTTATGAAAACATTTTATGAAGGTTGAAAAATGTTACTTAGTGTTGGTTTAAGCGATAATAATAGTATTATTTTGAACTAATTTCACTGAACATAAGTGAGAGACAGTGTTGCTGGCATAAACATTTAACATTTAAGTATTTATAGTTCAAGCAATAGTTCAAGACTGGAGCCTATTCCACGTTTTTATTTAGAAAGTTCAGCATGTCCACATGCTTGGGATAAAGATGGGAGCAAAGTCTGTTTACAATGGGTCCAGCATGGAAAACTACCTTTCTGGTGTCTGTTGTCTCTTTCATATCTGTTCATATCTATTCATTTTAATAATGTGAATTTTAAATCTTACTTCTCACCCTAGCTATCATTGTCCAGATGAGACATTATTACAAATAATATGTCCTATCCAACTCATTAAATAGCTGAATATGATGTGTAACCGATTAAAACACTAAGCTGCTGGCCTTTCCTGGGCCCACCATGACTCTGATAAATAAGAAGGTGGACATATGGATGGAGATCCTGCTGTTATTTAAGCCGTTTCTTTGGTGTTAAAACGTTGAAACTAGTGTTGTTGTGTCCACTCTGCCACAAGCATAAACCTGGCTACCTGTAGGTACCTTTACATGGATAACTACTGAATGAAAATGTTGACCAGGCTAAAATGTGCCAGTTTGAATCATTCAATCAGATTTGGCAGAATTGTCTTAAAATTGCTATTAGAGGCAGACGATTCAATCGGTAAGCTGACTGGAGCGCTTGATGCCTGTGATGCTGTTCAATATGCTATCAGAATATTTTGACTGCCATTTTTAAATGGCACATATTCGTCCAATCGGCCATTTTATTTCTTATGTCCATATAAACTGTAACATTTCATCTTATCCAATTTTTGTTTTTTTTTTTTATCCAAACAGATTTTAATTCAATAAAGAAATGCTGTGTATTTAAACAGAGCTAATGTGAACTACTTATCAACATGCTAGAGCTGCCTTGGCAGATTTATGTGAGTTTAAACAGAGAAATGCTACAGTTGTGGCAGATTACTACTTCAGATGGCTGGAAATATTGAACCTCACCAAAACCACATGTAAAGTTGTTACCAAGTTATAAAGTGTATAATTTAGGATTTGACCCCAGTCCCTGCTTCAACTCGCAGCTTTTTCAAGACATTTCTTGGACGTATAACAAAAAGCTTATCTAGTTACAGACTCAGAGTCTCAAAACAAAAGATCAACAACAAAAAAGTCCCGCATATTCCCCCTAAAAATCTAAGGAAGCTATTGTAAAAAAAACTTTAGATATGAAAATCAAACTGACCCTGGTGGCAGGACAAGCTTTTCTCAGCTGCAGTTTTTGGCCGGAGCTAAAAATGTTAAATGGTCCTGAGCAGGAAAAGGTCCTTCATGCTTCCATTAGTTCCAGACTCCATTATTGTAGTTTCCTATTCAAGCCTAAATCCCCTGCAGCTTGTCTAGGATGCAGCTGCTGAGTTTTAGTTAATGCCTCCCAACGTGTTTGTATTTAACTCTATAATCAAACCTCTGAACTGCACCGTCCCTCCTTATCTATCAGAACGTTAACATGTTTGTTTGCAGGACAGGTCCTTGTTGTCCTCCAGTCACCCTTTTCAGTGGTGCCATCACAAGCTGGGTCAATTACTGAAACATTTAACTACTGTGTAATAACCCTGTAGTAAGAGCCTGCATTATTTATCAAACCGAACTGCTTACACTTAGTCACAATACTGTATTTGAACCCAAAAGATCATACCTCAATGTACATAAGTTCACCTTACTGTACACTATAGAGGACACATTTAATCTCTATATTTAGCCTGTCCTTGTACATGTACTTCCTTGATGCATCGTTTCCTTCCTTCTTTTGCACATCCTGTTGTTTATAAGAGCCGATTTCAAAAGTCATTTCTCTACAGCTGGTTTTCCTTAGATAGAAAACTTTAAACTAATCTGACTGTGTGATTTGAACGAATTGTCTTTGTGAAGAACCTTGAGATGACGTGTTGTGATTTGGTGCTATAGAAATAAACTGAATTGAATTGGATTGTTGTAAGATCAGTAAAGTCCTATCTAATCTAATCTGATCTAATCTAATCTGATTTAATCTGATCTAATCTAATCTGATCTGATCTAATCTAATCTGATCTGATCTAGAAAGTTTTTTGTTTCTTAGCACATTTCTTTTAACTCTCTGACTTTCCATTGTCGGGTAATAAAAAATAACACTTCATTGAACTGGACCAAAGACGAGTCCAAGTGCTAAAAGATAAAACAGCCACCATCAAAAATAAGCATTAAATAAGGATGTTGAAAATTGAGTCACAGTTAAATCTAAAACAGTTATTACTCTATAAATATGTAAAATGCACCAGATCACATCTATTCCAACAACAAACCACAGTATTAAAACAGCCTTCATGCATCCACAGTATATTCCTGCTATATTTATTAATCTCATGTAGGTAGGAATTAATCCATCTCTGTGTCTGATAATTTTGCTAATAGTCACTCTGTACCATGGGCCAAAGGCAGCAGTTCATATTGTGCAGTTCATCTGTTTATGAGATACTTTATCTGTACAGATGCAATATCAGAAGAAAGATGTTAGAGGAAGCATTAACCATATGAAGCATTCCAGGGCATTTCTCAGCCTTTAAACACTTCAATCCCAGGTAGTCTGGAGGTAAACTGTAGGCTGGCTAATACACAACTAAACTCTAAAAATGAAATCTACAAAAAGAACCTGCAAAACTCTGCAGGATTCAGAGGACACTATGAACATAACTAGAGTGGCTACAGACAGGGAAAACCCATAAACCTGTTATCCACTGATTATTAGAATACAGACAGAAAACTTTCTCATAGAAAATCATTTTGAGAGCATGATTAAAATAAAGAAGTAAAGTAAGGCACTAGGACCCCGCTGACTATGGGGAGCTGCCTGTCAGTAACCTGAGAGCTGCTCTGCTGGTGTGAGCAAAGACTGTAGTTGAACCAGAACCGGACAGAACCAGTGAGAGTGGAAGCAGGAGACTGACATGTGCTCTCAATGAAGTCACTCAGCTGAAGCACACGACTTAGTGCAGAGTCCAGCGGCCGCAGCTCATCCGCTCTGACATACTGGACACTGTGGCAAATGAATGGACATAAATATGTAGGAGTCCCAATACGAAGCCGTCTGACCTGCTGCTGTCTGCTTTTCTTTTGTTTCTTTTTTTTTTTCCAGCTCATTTATATCACCTGCCTCCTTCTCAGGTGTCTGGACTTTGCTGCATGTCCCTGTTGTTCCTTCTCCTTAGCTGCTGAACAAAATGTCATTTTTTTTTCCAATTCAAACATTTCATAAGTACAGTTGTTTATACAAAGCATAAAGGTATAAAAATCAAAAACCATAATATAATAAACAACATATAGACTGTTAGCATCCTTTTAGTTTTAGGAATTTCCAGCTTACTGTATTTTGTTGTTTTTACAGGGAAATGTTGCTGCATCCTGGGCTGGAATTTCACTAAAAATCATCTTTCTCCACAATCCATCATATTATCCATCAAAATTATAACACCAAGCCAGGCTGCATAACCTTAGTGATCATATTAATAGCCAAGGTTTTACAGAAAAGCATTATGGGATGTTGTCCTTTGTTGAAAAACGAAATGTATAAAACATCAGGAATTTGCAATAGTTCTTCTCACATATAAATTACTTGATTATAAGACACTGACTTCAGAATAACATAAAAAAGAACCTGGATGGATCAGTCTATGTATACCGTATGAAGTTTCTCAGTCTTCTTCCCTCCAACTCTTACTGAGATATTTCCTTCATTTAATCAATAGATGGATATACGATGATTCTTTAGCTCAAATACCAGTAGAATGAAAGAGTGGAGGAAAATGCAGGAGCAAATGTGAAGGAGGGGGGTGATCTTATAAGTCAACAAAATGTTCAGTGTTTTAAACTGATCAATTATTTAATTTTGAAACTAATAGTTTATTTTATTCATACTGCATTTCTACACTGATGACAGGAGTAACATTTAGATTTAAAATCTATTCTTGCAAACCTGAAACAAAATGCTTTTATCCTGCCAGCAGACAGTCAGACCAACCAAGGCTGTTTATAACCAAAGGAAACTCCAGAAAAAAAGCATCTGCTCGGGGGCCCTAAACTAATATAAGGCCTCTTACCTGGGGCCCAGCCCCCCAAACACAGGATCCTAGGGACGCCCCTGGACTGAAGTAGATGTCTTGTTTGAACATGACTTTCAAGAAGAAGGTGCTGCTTCCTACCTGCCACATCCAGGTCCACCTTGAAGTTGATGAAGTGGGTGTGGATGTTGCCAAGGACTTTGTCCGCCACTTGGTGTCCGTACTTCAGATTACCGTCCACCAGGTAGGAAGATGAGATGTATCCAGTGGCGTGGACTTTAGCTTCAACTGATCCACTTTGGTAAAAGATGAAATCCCACATGTAGTCGTAGTTCCCAATAGCTGTGATCGTCCTGAACACCAGCGCGCTATTCACCATCCCTCCATAGCTGTGGTGGAAAAAGTCCGCGAAGTGTCTCCTGAGGGGCTGACCCGTGTTGTGCTCAAAGATGCAGATGGAGTTCCTGGACAGAACCGGGTCCGGTACATCGATGTACCGGTACGTGTCAACATAGTCTGCGTTATAAGGACAGTCAACACCACGAACCAGTTCATGCGCGAAGCGGCCGATCCCGATGCTTGAGTCCAGAAACTTGGTGAGGATCATCCCTGGTGTCACCGAGCCGTACACCGACATGGCCTCCTGCACGCTGATTTCATAGGCGATCCTCTCCCCGCCAAACCTCACGTCAAACACTCTCATCCCTGTGAGGGAGCTGAGGCCGAAGCTGAAGCTCCAGTCCAGATACAGGACCTGGTTCCTCCTGATGCTGTAGCGCTTCCCCTCTGCGTAAAACTGCAGGGGGGGGATCTGCAGCGGCTTCTTTCGGGGTCTCAGGGAGCCGTAGTCAGGAGACTCCTTGTATACAATTTTTGCCACCTTCCCGTCCTCATATTTCATCTTCAGCTCTTCCACCGTGTTAAAATATTGACCGTTATAAAGCAACTTCTCCACTTTCCACGCAGATGCGTTCGTGCTTTCGTGGTTCAGCAGCACCTCGAAGCCCACGGGGTGGATGTACATGCCGCTCATGTCTCTGAAGAAGGAGACCCAGGTCTTTCTGTCCCCTGAGCGAAGCCCCCGGGGCATCTGCTCAAAGGCGTTCAGCTGCTTCCCGGGACCAACGTCGAAACTTTCTCTCAGGAGTTTTTCTAATTTAGAGAAGATTTCTGTCTGGAAGTATTTGAAGATCAACATGTACTCTCCAATGGTAACCAGGCGCTTATTGATTGGTAGTTCCATGTGGTACCTCTCCAGGGTCACGTCTCTGTGGTACGTGGGGTTGGGAAGAGGCCCCACCACGTACTCCCTGATGAAGCCCTGCGACCCATAGAAAACCACCGCCGTGGCTTCCCGTGTCGGTTTTTGACCTTTTCCATCCAAATAAGCCAAAGCCTCCTGTTTCTTTGGTAGTGAGAGATCAATTAAAAACAGAAAGTTCTCCGACGGCCGGGTGCTCTGCTTGGTGGAGATATGCAGGTCCTTTTGGCGCAGCATGTAGTCCTTGACCTGGCCGTACTCCTCCTTGGAGAGATCAGCAAAGATGAGGCTGCTGTCATTATGCTTCCCCTTCAGTGGGTGAACATCCTGCAGGGAACACCTGGGAACCCTGCCTGAGTAGATCCCAATCAGGACAATGTTCAGGAGGACCGAGAAGAGTCCAAAAAGGATAAGCGCCCATTTTACCAGGGAGTTCATCCTCCCTTCAACCATTACGCAAAGCGTGGAGAAAAGAAAACCACCAACTTTGTGGAGGGGAGTGGGTAGATAAGATGTGTTTTGGAAAGGAGAGGCGTGTCCTCAAACATTTCCCATCCCTCTCTGCATGGGCCCCAAGCCTGCCGCTCCCCTTTTCTTGAACTTTGGATTTTTTTCACTCAGAGAACCGGATGCAGATCTTGTTACAAAGATCATTAGTATTTATCACCTCAGAGCAGAAGTTAATGTTATCATCCTGACTTTAGTAAGGAACTTACTAAAAGCCTTCACTCACATAACTGAGTGTAAGACAAACATTGTCAGCCATAAAAAGTGCTATCAATTCTTAAAAAGCAACTTTGAATTGTTTGGTAAATTGTTTGTTCACTTTAAATCATAGAGCAAGTGCCATTATACATATGATGGATGAAAGTAAAGATCATCATCTTTCCCATCAACACTACATACCCTCTAGATTTTAATTTATTCTAATTTAAATTCTTTCTTCACTCCCTTCCCAAAACTGAAATAATAAATCTCACAATTTTTGCTAGATTCCAGTCAGTCCTTAACCTCCCAGTCTTTTCATTGAAATGTAAGCAGTTTGGTTGGTAGCACGTGCTGTAGCTGTATGCTTCACAAGTGAAACACTCCTTAAATCCACCACTCTATATAACTCAAAATATTACTCCAAAATTCATAACAATTATATATTGCAGGATATTTTATGTTTTTTTTTTTCAATTAAACAAAACATTCTTGGGCATTCAGACAACATCTATTAAAAAAATGGAAAATAATTCTCCTGGTGTTGATGAAGCTTCAAATCACTTATTTTTAATTAAAAATGTCCTTTCACTGAGGTAATCAAAGCAATAAGAAATAATATAAGTATAGGAAATGCAGAGACCAACAAGAACAACCATCCCTTTTGCTGTTATCTTGTGCTTATATTTATTTCCATTTTTTCACCTTGCTCCACTGTTTTCCTTATACTTACATGGAGCCCAACTGGCTTATTTGACTCAAGCTCATCATGAATATTTAAAGCAACAGCCATCAATGCACAGTTCTAGACATAATCCCACTGTGTAAAGCTGTTTAAAGCCACTGTTATGCTGCTGTACTAAGGACAGACAGTAATACTAAATACATTTCTTATTATCATATGCACGTTGGACCATTTTTTAAAATCAAAAACATAAATTGGTCCCTTTTGACGATTTTAATTTTTCTTCTACTTTTACAATTTCAGAAATTTCCCTTTCATTACAAATTTTTAACAGGAAACAATTTGGCCTAAAAACCTTTGAAAACGTTCCCCTTTGCAGAGACTTCATTATATTCCAGTCAGCTCCTTTGGCTCAAATGATGTCTTAACCTGAAAAACTCCCACAAACAATTATATGAATTTTATTGATACAGAATTTAAATCTTTTTTTGACACTCAGACCACGGTGGGAAACATCAGGGCTGAATTTACTTTGATCATAGGCATGAGCTGATGAATGAGGATGAAATCCCCCAGGCCTGACAGTGTTCCTGGAACAGAGACAGAATAAGGTGGTTGGTGACTGGAACGAGACGCAGGTTAATGAATCTCCGTGTTAGTTTGGGAAGAAACCTGTAGCAGAACCTGGTTCAACATGGTGGTGTCCTGCCGGACTGAAGTGCGAATGCGCGAAAAGCAGCATGTTGCAGTTACACCCCTTCAGTTGTTCATAACTTTCCTACTTTTATCTTTTTGAATTGCTCTTGTTTTTTCATAATAATTCAGTGAAGTATTGTCCTCTATAACAAGGCCTTTTTCAGAGAGTTTTTGTACTTTTCAGATTGCTTTTTATGTTATTTTTATGATGCCGCTCCCACCAGGACACGCTGCCTTTGTTTACTCCAGAGAACAGCTGATCGCTCTAATGCTGACTAGCGTGGTAGCCAGACCAGCTGTAATACCATCCGAACTCTGGAGGAAAACACGCCGAGGTCATAGAGGAGGAAAGCAACATCGGGGGAAGAAAGGAGGGTCGAGACTGGAAGGGCTTATTGAAAGGAGAAGATTTAAGCGGTGTCTACCCTCTGTCGTTAACGGCGCTGACGCGGAGCCAACTGGATTACCAGGAGTGCACTCTGATGTGTTTCACCGAGACGTGGCTGCACAAGGACATTACGGACCAGATTGTCATGGATGGCTTTCATACCGTCCAGGACACTAAGAGTGGTAAGCGAAAAGGAGAGGGGGTTTGCCATGCTAGTAAACAGCAGATGGTATTACCCGGGTCACATCACCATTAAAAAACAGCTCTGTAGCCCGGATGTTGAACTACTGGCCGTTGGACTCCGTCCTGCCCCGAGAGATCCCACACGTGATCGCTGTTGTCCTGTATATCCCTCCCTCTGCAAATCCAACATCTGCATGCAGCATCATACATTCTACCATCTCCAAACTGCAGACCCAACATCCTAATGCCCTCATTATAATGTCAGGAGACTTTAACCATGTCACCATGAACAAAGTCCTGCCGACCTTCAAACAATGTGTGAGGTGCCCTACCAGAGAAGAGAGGACCCTGGACCTGATGTATGCTAACATTAAAGATGCAAACATCTCTTCTTCTG
>JAUZNJ010038456.1:0-11083 GCA_034780135.1 Jordanella pulchra
TCCATAACTACAGCAACACATCAAACTTCTATAATTTTATGGAAGTAGTTAAATTCTGCCAACTGATTGTTATGAAGGCAGGTCAGGAAAATAAATAAATAAATACCTCTTTCTCCTACCATAGTTGTTTGGACTTGAGCTGAAATTATGGGCTGTGGATGGATGCAGCTTTGAATGAGGGTTTTCTTAGACTGAATCTTCTGGTGAGTTTGTCGTAAAGTGAAGGGTGAATAATAAAAAAAAAAGCTTATCACATCTAGTGATGTATGGTGGAGCATCTTTGATGCTGTGGGCCAATTTCTCCTGCGAGGACTCAAAGGACGTTATCAAATTTAATGGCAGCATTAAGTGTTTTAGATGCTAAATTGAAATAAAAATTGGCGGCTCCTGCCAGAAAAAAAAAAATTGTTTTCCAGCAGGTAAATGATCTTAAACAAATAAAAAAAATTAATGCATAGATGTTTATCTTAGTCCTTAAACATAAATCTTGTAGAACCTTTTGAGATGAGCTGCAAACATAAAAGATGATGCAGGACTCTGAACGATCTACGGTCTGCCTAATATATCTTTGCTTTTGTTCTTTCACCTGCTTCCATCCTCAATCCATCCAGCAAGTCAGCATTTTTGTTCTTAGAATTCCCAAAGTTACTACACCAGATGGATGGCCTTCCTCAACTTTTAAAATGTTAGGGCAGGAGACGGACCAATTGGTAAAAAGTGGTCGTAAAAGGTACTACAAAAATAATACATGCTAACATAAGAAGTTATATTTTACTTATGGAAGAAATATGCAGCTGCAAAAAAAGATTCATCTAGTTTAAGGCTTTTAACGTTTACCAGGGTTACCAATAAGTGTGGACTACTGTGTAAATGGCTAACAAAAAAAGTCAAAAAGAATCTGAATGAAACATGTTTAATCTTAACAACTACAAAGACAGATAAGACCCTTTCAAAGAGAGGACGACTTGAGGAAACAGATGATGAAATACAGAGCAAAAGTTACAGAGCCTGGCGCACTCAAATGAAATGAAACATTTTTAACCAAAAGTGGGAGCCAAATCGGATGGAAACACAGGCAACAAGCAGAAAAAATTTGCATCTAGTTTCCAGGCGGCTAAAGATGAATTCAGAGACTTGAGGACTTACTGGATCTTTGGTTTTTGATGAAGAAGAGCTTAAGGCGCTCCTTGAAAGTGTTCTCGTTCACATAGAACTCTACCTGCACCCTAAGAGAGGGATGGAGAGATGGGCAGTCAGTAAGAGAGCTGACGATAATGAGGAAAGGAGAAGATAAGGAAATGCTTCAGGTTGCTGATGGGTGGAAACACTTCTTTTGTTGTAAGAAGAAACAGGAGCCAGGAGTATGGGGGAGCTGGGATGTAAACAGTAAAAGAACAAAGGTGAGGAAAAGAAAGCGTACACTTGAGCAAATTGGAGATGGAAAAGGAGATAATGATTATTTGAACAGAAAAGTATGAAACTATGACAGTGCAGCTGGCTACATTAAAGACTAATGGGTTTGAGAGGAAATGGCGTTCCTGTTCGTCCGCCTGCCCATCGGCCCAGACAGCCGCAGTCGGTCTCGTTATCTCCACTGATTAAATATAGAGCAACAAATTACTTCCCTCTGATGTTTCTGCTCAACATGGGAGGCCATAATTACTGCTCTTTCTGCCTCCCCAGTCCAGCAGCCTCCCGTTGGGAGAGCCACACTCACGCACACATATGTGTGTACAAACACCAAAACACAATCCTGCTACCTGGATATTAGTAATATCAGAGCAATTATATATCCAGCTGCTGTGGATTTCCATTTGTTGCAAATGGCATAGGAACAGCTCTAACATGTGCCTCCATGAGTGGAGACACATTATCATAAAGGCTGTAGGTGACTGCATTTCCTGTCTGACCACCTCGGGGGGGAAATTCTCTGCAGCTCTGCTTTGATCCAGTGAAAAGAGCAGTGGATGACTCAGGGTGAACGTTAAATAAGTCTGGTCCGACGCGCTGGTGGTCTCCTTATACAACATAAGCAGATAAAAGAGGAGCAGAACAACTGGCTTCTGTTCTCTTGAATGCAGGAAGAGCTGGCAGCATCAGTGGGGGGTCCTCTAGTGTTCCAGAGAAAGAGAGAGCCGCTTTATCAGCGGTCCACATGGTCTAACACTCACTGAACGGAAGCAAACCGGCACACCTCTTAGGGAAGATTTGGGAGAGGGGTAACTTTTCTTTGTTTCTATGGGAACGCGTTTTTTTTTTTCTTTTCTTCTTTTCGTTTCCTTCAGTCTCACAGGAGCAGATGTGTGCAAACATGTTCCCTTGAAATTTGTGTTCAGTCATTGGAGTTGATGGCCCCGCTGCAACTTGTCGACGGCTTCCTTCTCTCTGAGCAGATTGGTGACAGCAATGCTTTTGCACACAAGGCAAGAATTAAAAATAAAAAAAATCTGCTCAACCCAACACTAAAAGGAGTTTAATTTAAGCTTTCACTTAAGATAAGAAAAAAAAACAGACAAAAAAGATTGCTGTTAGGTTTTGACATCCATTACGACTCTGGACTATAATTTTAGCAGAACTACACTTAAAGCAAATAATAATCTTTTTTTCTTTGCTTTAGCTCGCAAATGACTAAGTACTCTTTAAAATGCAAGGTTAACCTCTTCAGCAACCTACTGTCAATTAGTTATTCCAGTGTAATACCTTAGCCTCCCACAGGTGCAGGTCAGTTACTGTGTTATATTTCGTCTAAAACGCTTTGCTGTGGCAGTTTCTTGTTTATTGTTCTCATAAAAATAAAGCTGTATATGCTTTTATGATTTTTTCCAACATGTTTTTTTTACAGCAACATCCATCAAAAACAGCACTGTTTCCTCTCATGCTGACAGACTTTTTCTATCATATCTAATATCCATTCTATTTTCTACAGATTTCATTATTTCCCCAGGATATTTTATGTGACTTTGTGCAATCGGACTTTATGAATTTAAGTTAAGTTGGCATAGGAAAACAATTTGAGAGGAGAAATTGTTGTCACCAGGTGTTTTGAGTGAGAGCTGAGGATCGAAAGTAAAGACGACACACATTGTCTTGTTAAAGTATTAGTACCCTTCCCAATAGTATCATTTTATAACTAACATCCTCAGTGTATTCATTTGCATTGAGTTTAATAAATGAATAATTTGTGAAACTGAAGTAAATTACAGTTTTTTAAGGATTTATTTTGGTGGCCCTTTGTAAAGCCTTGCACTTTACAAGCAATCCACTATTAAAAACTGAAGTTTTGCAATTTTACAATTTTGCTGGTTGATTTCGGGCTGGACTACGGGTCAGGCCATTCTAACTGAGTTAGAATTCATCATGAATTCATTATAGATATTCTTAAAACATTTCTTTCAGCTCTGATTGAATATTCAAAGTCAATGTCCCATTGAAAGTTGAACCTACAGTTTCCTCCTATCATTACTCTGTTAGCTCTGTGCATCTACCCCTAAACAGCTCCTTCATACCTGCTATGAAGCAAAAACAATTCTCACAGAAAGATGCTGTTACCTCTATGTTTCAATATATATTATATCTTAAACTCCAGTAACAGATTTGTGGAGTACATGACTAGCTGTGGATCTCTGAGGATCCACTGGAGTTACTGTGTGTATTTTGCTGCTTTTCTGCAAGCATTCCTGTATGTTAATGAGATCGAGGGGTCTGGACACTGTCTTTGATTAAGGAAACAGCATGGTAAAAACATGAGATTTTTTTTTTTTTAAAAAAGCTCTTTACAGTGGTGTCTTTGACCGCTACCAACTAACTGACCACCTACAGATAACCCCAAAGCATAGAAAAGCTAATAATTATACTATTCTTTGACGGAAGAATTCAATTGTCTGGAAATCATGTACCAAACCAGACAAAAGAACTAAAGCTCACTTTACCTGAGGTTGCCTAGTGATTTGATTATCGGTCTATCGATGTGTGCAATTTACTACTCTGATTATATTGTCATGTGTTAACTGCATCCAAACTTTTGACTGATTATCTACATCAATGGGTTAAGAACTTCAATGCATTAACTGAAAAATACGTCTATTTTTAAGAAAGAGCGCCTTTTGAACTGCAGGAAACAAGATGACTGTGCATCATTTTGTAGAAAGGCCTAAAGTAAATCTATATACACACATATATATATATACACACAAGTAAAGATGAAAGACTGGAAAAGTGGAGAAAAAAATCTAAGCAGATGCAGCTAGACGGACAGACGGACAGAAGGAGACATGCGGAGGAGGATCTTAGAGAGGGAGAGAGATTGCCTTGTTCTTCTGCTTTTTCCACCCATGCCTTCACTCTATAATGACACAGCAGTTGGCCAACTAATGACACAGTGAAAGAGACTACAAAAGCCTAAATCTATGCATGGACACAGCAGCACTGTGGTGACTCCACATTAAATTTAAAAGGACAGATCGTGTAAATATAAAAAGAAATAAAGTAACAGTAAGAAAAAGGGTTTCTTGTTAAGATTTATTCTGTTTAATGGTTAATAAGATCATCTAAATTCAAAAGTGAAACCAAACTGATATCTGTTCACTTATAGGGAAAGCTATTAGGCTGTGAAAAAAAAACAAAAAATGTCTTCATAACAGATTGGTTGTGGGAGACATAGAAAAAATCTTAAATATAAACTTATTTCCACTCTTTATCTTGGCATGGTGAATTAGTCAGCTCTGATCTGTGAATAACACCAGTTTTTGTTTCCTAACAAGAAACACGTCGTTTCTGTTTTGTCGCCCCTGTGAAATCCATCTTTTGGTGCTGAGAGCTGTGGGCTCAAGTATACGGTAATTCTTATGCAACAATTAACTGGGATGCAAAGATCATGAAGGATGTGCTAAACACATTGCACACATCAGGCTTTCAGTGTAGAATCAGATGAGCTTTTCTTGATTAATTTGTGCAGTGGATTCCCAAGTTTTCTAAAAACAGCTCTTTGAAGCAAAACCACCATCTGTCCTTCCTTCCTTCCTTCCATCCAGTGCAAGGCCAGATGGGACATGTAGATCCTCCAGGAAGATCCATGCTAAGAAGCGGAGGCTCTACTCCAAAATCCTCCAGGACGACATTTCTTCATACCTTAGTTCTGACTTGTCTTAAATATTTTTAGCGACTTTCATTCAAGATTCAAGTCTTTTTATTACTGTAAGCACATAAATGTAGCAATTTGTTAAAACTTCACAACTTCGTTAAAATAGAAGAGGTCCCATTCTGCCTCTCTCTGGCTTCGCCCTGCTATTACCTGTGAAAAATTATTTCACTCTCCAGCTGACCCAATGCCACAGAACAGGATCAAACCATAAACACTTCTGCCTACATTTTGCTGTCTTTTGAATATTTTATATTGCAAGTAACAACTGTAATTCAGCTGCTGATACACCTGAATTTCTCCCCTATGAGACTAAAGGATTATGTAATCATATTATATTTAATTGTATTTTCAAGAAACATAACAAACTGTGTCTCTGCAACAGCCTTTAGAAGAAGGAGCATTAAGGATTCCAGGTTTTTACAGCAGGTCATCTGCTCTTGTGTTAAAAATCAAAGATGTCAGGAATGCATTCTCGGATGATGGGGATAATGATGTGTGCCCTCGACCTTTCCTCACTCTCTTTCTGCAGCTTTATGCTAGTAGAGTGTTAGGCTGAAGCGGTAACAAGATTTTATTAACACACATGGGAACACAAATTTTCAAAACATTCCTTTGATATGTTTTGAAATAATTCTACGCCATACATCCTTCTGCTTTCTCTTGTTGAACTGTGTTTTTGTAGCTTTTTAATTATTCAGTTGAAGATCTGTTGTGTCGGATACCCGCTTCTGAATGTTATTCTTCCAGTATTTCATTTCTCATTAGCGCATCTTGTTCGCCCCTATAAAAGGCAACCATTGTTAATCTGGATGACTTCATGAACATCTCTCTCATTCTCAGCACACCGATAAAACAAGCTGGTAGAATTTACCCAGCAAAAACGATTAACCTATTTCATTACTTTTTAATTCAAAAAATTAAATCCCTTTCCCTAGCAAAGGCAAAAAATAATGAGTTTTCTTACACGTAAAAACATAGTTTTCATGTAAAAATATCCAAACAACTCAAAATGGTATTAATCCCTTAAAGAGCTATTTATTTTTAATCCCTGCTAAGTCTGAGAAGAAGGAGACACAGTCAGTAACACTACATACATGCATATAGATAAGCAAATTAACCATTGGTTAGGGGTAATAAATATCAGCAAATAAATAAATAAAGCAAACATAAAAGTTGTTTGACCTGATGTTAAATTCCAGCTAAATACAACTAACATAAATATATTCTAATAGCAAATTTTGCCTAAACATTTACCCAGTTATTTTTTTATTTCCCAAGAGCTTTGATTCCACTAAGGACCTACACTTTCCATCTTTCCCGGGGCTTGTTGAGAAGTGGGGTTGTGTATGGTTGCAATGGTTTGTTCCACCAGGGGCTGCAGAAAGTATACAAATGTTGCTTTTATACCTAGTTTGTCACAAAATAAGCTTTAATATGTCAAAGCAAGAAGGCAACTTCATGTAACTTAACTATGTAGTCAGTTTCTAAAAAAAAAAAAAATAGTCAACTCTGAATTGCTTTCAGTTTTTGATGTACAAACAAGAGATATACCTTTACCTTAGACTGGCTTTTCATCTAAGCCTAATTTAAGGGGCGTAACCCCTTTTCACACATAAACATAATAAATATACATACTTTTTGCCCTTTTTTCACAGTTCTATGCAGTACTGTGAGAGGAGAGATCATGAGTTGGATTCTGTCTGCATAACTTTAAAATATTACATTCAACCAAAAACATTTTCTGTTGGTGCCATTGTATTAACTTAAGGCTGGTCACCACTGGAAGTAAAGGAAAAAAAACTTTTGTGTGTTCTTATTACCGCCTGTCGCTGGACTGAAGGCACAAGGCAGCTTCTCTCAGGCTGAAGCTTTTAGAGGAATGGGAAAAGCACAATGTCAAGTTCCCTGGGATGCATATTACACTGTTAATATAAACCTGGGCCTTTAAACCCTGGGGGTTTCAATGGGAAAATTGAAATTATAGCAGGTAAAGTTTTAGCTATTTTCATTTTTTCATTTTGGTGACAATTAGACAATTGAATAGCAGAGAAGTTTATGGCATATATTATAATCAATATAATGAGCATAGGACCTTTTAATATGGAGGACCATGAGAGTCAGCGAAGAAAAAAAAGGCATTTCAAATTTACCATTTAAATAAATCAATCAGAAATCCATTTTAAGAAGCTTTTCCTCATTGTACCTTTTTAAATTGAGTTATATTAAAGAGAAATTGTAAATGTATTTTTTAAATTGTAGTATTCG
Organism: Jordanella pulchra; assembly: GCA_034780135.1. NCBI lineage: Eukaryota > Metazoa > Chordata > Actinopteri > Cyprinodontiformes > Cyprinodontidae > Jordanella > Jordanella pulchra. Next base: position 7,406 of record JAUZNJ010038456.1, read on the forward strand.
ATAAAAAAAAAGTTTAGACTCCTTAAACTAAATTAAACACCAATTCATTTTTAATTTGTTTCTTTTAGAAATACAAAACATTATGTCAAATATATTACAATTTCCTGAAGTTACATTGAGTACATTGATTAAAAAATGCATTCAGCTAATTTAATTGTGTGTTTTTAGTAGTTAAACTTGTATCATTTGTAAATAATTCCCTCAAATAACATGTGCTCACATTGTATGTGCTCATCAATGTTTCTCCCACACCACTTCATAAGTTTCCTCTTCAAATGTACTTTTAAAACTAATATGCATGAATTAAATAAAATTGTATTAAAAAACAATAACATTTTTAAGTTGTAGCAGAGACTGGGACCAGTAAGGATTCAGGTTCAAACAGGAAATGAACTGAGCTATGTAGCACTTTTCCAGTCACCATTCAAAGCTCAGGGAAAATATTGACCTGTGGAAGCTGGAGTCAAACCAACAACTTTTGGATTTTAAGACAACTTCTCTTCCCACAGAGCCACTTGCCTTTGCAGGGCACAAGGGGTACAAAACTATTAGTTGAAGTAATGGAAGACATAAAAAAAAGTTTGTTTCTGAATGATTAAAATGTCTTCATAAAGTACAACTTGATGATGAATATAACCTTAACATTACAGATCATCAGCTTTAAATTGGTACCATTTGTATCCTTAAAAGAAGGAAGAGGAAAGAGATTGAAATGCTTCCATAATTACAGTAGTTCTATCTTCCCTAGGGGTTTAAAAGTTATTGGTCAAATTTACATAACCATAAATAAAATATCTGTTCCCAGTATTTCTGTGTCAAAATCCTTTTAGAACCTCTTGAAAGGAAAGGGTTCCCTTTTAATGCACTGCTTTGCTGAGTCCTAATCACAACCGACTTGATAAAAGATGTTAATTAAAGGGGATTTCGGTCTTCAGTTTGAAAAACAGCTTATGTAGCTATAAGCTAAAGTTTGTATAACTATATTTTTGCATGAGTTAAATGTGATACCATTGTAATTCTGGAAAGCAGATCTGTCACTATAGGTTATGTGACCTCTTGAAAGCATCTCACACAGCTAGAAAAATCTATTATTCACACATTTAATTACTAATTTCCTTAAAAAAGTGTGAAATGTAAAAAAAAAAGTAAGCAATAAAATTGATAACAGACTTGTAATGATGTTCCTGAAAGAAATCCCTCTGTGGAAAAGTGTTGATCACAATAAAACCGACCATAAACAGGCCAGATGAGTTCGATTGCACTAAATGAGTCAAATGAATTACATGACCTGGCTCTAACATTCTGAAGAGAGAAAAGGTGCACTGTGCCTCAACAGAGCAAAGGGCAGGAGAACAGCTTGTCCCTGACCCAGATACACAACCATCAGCCACATAAAAGAGCATAGACGGCAGGTGGAAAAAAAAGAAGACTGTGTACATATCCCTGCATGAGAAAAATCTATTTTCCAGGCACATTTTTTTCCTTTGACTTACAATGGTGGGATTCTTGCTAACGCAGGAGTCAAATCAAATGAATAGCCTTTTTTATATTCCTCTCTGCTGTCACCAAATCGATTTTAACACTCCAGTGCAGCAAGCACTTTCATAATAGCATAATTATGACTTAGGCATTTAAAGAGTCTTTTCCTCTGTTCATTTACCAACAGAAAACCAAGAAAAAATGTGTAATTATGAGAGATAAACTGCAACGATGGGCCTATGTTTCTATAATCTTTACCATTTAGTGTACTCTGGAGGCAATTGTTGTTTACATGGAAAAGTAGATTTAATCCTAGAGTACGTTAGAACTCATTACAAACATAAAGAGGACTTTTAACTGAGCTACCTGATAAATTATCTTTAACAGAAATACAGTTTTTTTAAGTGTTAAATAAACTGAGAGAAAACCAAAAATTATCAATAAACTGCAATATTGGGATCGTGACCATAAATAATATATGGCTAGAGTATTAAAAGTGCCTCACTGATATCCTATCTTTCAATCCCTGGAGACCACATTAGTTTCACTTGTGTGCAGGCATTAAAGATTTGATTAGATCAACTTTTTTTTTTTACATTTGGCTTCAAATAAATCTCTGTAAGAAAAATGCACAATGTGAAATGATTGAAACATGAGAGGAACATTTCCAGTTTTTCTGTCTCTGTCTATTTCTGAACTGCCTTTGATTTGACAGGCCATTCTTTTGGTGCATGCAGCTAGTGTTCATTAAGATGGCAAATGCAATCAGAGGACAAATGTAATTGTGATTCTTCACCACACTTTGGCACTGCAGCTCCCTACCTTAAGTTGTATAATTTCATTTTCATTGTTACATAGCATTTCACACTTCAACACCTGAAAAACAGTCTGGTATACCTGGTTAGCACAGTGGCTCTGTAGAGTCAAAAAACATGTCAGTCTGGCCATGATAATGTCAAACTTCAAGGCTGGTCAGGGGGAATTTACCATCCCTCTTATTAAGGGAAGCTTGCAATAAAAGATGCAGAAAAATAAAGGCCAAAAGGCTTAAAGACCATCCGAGACAATCTGTTCACTGCCTCTGCTGTCCATACGGCCTCAGGCTGCTGCAATCACAGAAATTCAATGCGACGGGATACACTCACTTTATGCTAAAAAACTGTATCTATCTGGACTCTACAACCAAATTATTCATCCTCTGGCAGATTTAGGCTTTGAATATCAATGTTGTTTGATCAATAACATTATTTTGACCAAATGTTGTAATAATATTTGGAGCTAACATTTCAGTCTGACAGAGAAAGCTAAAGGGTATACCTAACGATAAATTTTAAATAAACAGAAAAAAAAAATTATTCGTACCTCCCACAGTCCAAAAATGTAAGGTTAATAGGTCTCATTAAAGTATCATAGGTATGTATAACTGTGTTTGGCAAGGTGAGTGAGAACCATCCATCCATCTTCTCCCACTTATTCCATCAGGGTTGCGGTGTGGCCGGCGTCTATCTCCAGCAGACTATGGGCGAAAGGCAAGGTACACCCTGGACCAGTCGCCAGTCTGTCACAATCAGTGAGAACCATTTTTTTCTCATTGTACCAGCAAAGTGGGGTCAGGTTGTTGCAAAGTGAGAATATTTTTCTGGTCATTACAATCTATTTAGCAAGGGGTTACCTTTAGGGGTAAGGTTTTAACTGAGTTTAGGCTTAGGTATGCACCGGTGATGGTTAGGTTAAGGGTTATTGTCAGGGTTAGGCCATGGAAAGTTTTTGAAATGACTACAAAGTCAATGGAAGTAAATGGGAGTCAACATACAAGAGAATGGGTGTGTTTGGTTGTCCTCAGTGTCATTATGTTTGATTGGTAGCTGTCTGTATGTCTGTCTTCGGTCATCGATGGTCACAGGCACTACCCCCGTGAAAGCTTTTAACAATACGTGGATAAAGTAGAATGGGGAGTTATTGATACTCCTTACACATTGGGTTGTTAACGTTTCATAGACAAAGCCTTTTTTTCCTATCAGAAAGAAAACTCTCAGTTAAAAAAATATATTTAAATGAAAACATCCAGAGGTCTCAATACTTATTAGACATCTGGACACCACTGTTCCTGACTAGCCTGCCTGGCCAAAATAAAAGTCGCCACCTGGATTTAACTAAGCAAATAGGTACAAGCCTCCTATTGGATAAGTGCTGCATAGG
>JAUZNJ010038457.1:0-11083 GCA_034780135.1 Jordanella pulchra
GTAACTGATGTTAATTAAGGTCTGAGTTAGGAGGAGCAGGAGGAGCCCTAAGATGGATCCTTGGGGAACACCTAGTGATCATTGTGGTTCTGATGGAAAGTTTCCTGCTGACACTAAACGGTCTCTGACCTTCAGGAGGATTTAAACGGGTCCAGTCTCTGTTCTGAGGAGAGGAAGGAAGCCTGACCTGAAGATGAAGAAGCAGCTGCTGGTTGTTAGGAAGGAGTTTAGATCCTGAATCCGTTTATTCAATCATCTTAGTTCACGCCGCTCTTCTAATGATTCACCAGCATGAAGCGTCTACATGGATCAGTAAAGCGATCATCATCTGCTGACTAACTGAACCCACCCTCCTCTTCCTCTCTTCTCTAGTTGTTTGTCAAGTCAAACCAGGGAGACGAGGAAACAACAAAGATCAACTACCTGACGTTCATCGGCACCCCGGTTCAGGCCACTAACATGAACGACTTCAAGAGGGTAAGGAAGCGGCGCCGCTTGGCCTGATGCAGGTGAAGGTGTTTAAAGTCTCCGCCTCAGCAGCCACCTGTTCATGTTCTCATCCTGCAGGTCGTGGGGAAGAAAGGCGAGAGCCACTGAGCAGCAGAGTAAAGTCCAGGGAGGATGGAGAGGAAGAGGCTGTGGGAGACGACGAATCCCCACCGACCTCCAGCTTCCTGCTGCTGCGTCTAGACGTCATTTCTATTGTAATTCTGTTGAAATCGCTGTAAATAAAACCCAATCCTTTTTCAAAGGCACGTGCTTTCAGGTGGCTTGATTGAGAGCAGCAGGTGAAGGTTCTGCTGGGACCGGATAAAGTCCAAACCCACGTACAAACATGTTTATTAAATAATATAATGACATTATGTGTGTAAGTTATGATTATGTATAAAAAAAGAGGCACAAAGAAGTGACTTCATTATTCCTCTTCTACCTATAAAATAAAGATAAATGTTTTCCTACACAAATGATCCAATGAAAAGTCGCTGCTCACAGTTTATGGAGGGGATCTCAGTGAATCAGAATATTATAAAAAATTCATATATTTCAGGTCGAGTCAAAGATTGATGTGGAGTTTTTAGTTTTTATCTGATTTAACTTTGGTGTTTGAATCTTTTAATGAATAAAAACCCAGTTTAGCTCCACATCAAATGTTAAACAGTAATCTAATCAGTAAGAACCGGGGGGGGGGGGGGGTTGTACCACTAACTAAGTGGTTCAGCTTCTTAAAATCATTTGTCTCATGACTGGATGCCATTGAAAATAAATGTATATTGTTAAAAGTTTAATGAATAAGATGTTTGGGCTCAGAAATCAGTTTAGTGAGACGATCCACTAAAGTAATACAAATGAAAAGCATGTATAGCGTATGTATAATTATTACTATACATTATGTGTATAATTTAGTGCTTATGTCTGAAAAGGAAAAGTGAAAATGATTCAATCCTCTCACTTCTTCCTATTGTCCAAATCATGGACAGCAGTCATAGTTCCTATTTAACTGAGGAGTCTGTGCTGCTGCACAAATCCGTTCAATTAGCAAATAAATCAGTTTATGAACATAGAAACATATCTATACATCTTGACTTGTATAATTCCCCAACCATTGAAACAATAACCATGTACAGGGACTAAGATCTGCTGTCCATCGCTCTTCACCCTCATTTTAAGTAAAACCAGTCTTTTCATAAACCGTCTCATCCTCACTTTAATTAACATTGAGGTTTTTTCAGACTTTTATTGAAATGTTTATTCTTTTCTTGTTTGAGCAGTTAATTTACATCATTACATGTTTTGCATTTACACATATTTAAAATATCTATTATTTCTTTTTCTTCTACAGTTACGAGGAACATTGAACTAGAATTTCCTGCAAAGAGATCATTGGATTCCTGAGATACAGAATTACACATTTCTTTTGCAAGGCTTCAATTCAATATTTACCAACAAATGTTAAAGTTGTTAACCACACCATTCCTGCTCACACACTTCCTGGTTTACACCTCCGACGGCTCAGAAATGGCTCCGCAAGCGCTGAAGCAGGATGAACTCTGCTGCTCCATCTGTTTGGATCTCATGATGCCACCATCCGCTGTGGCCACAGCTACTGCCTGAAGTGTCTCAGAAGTACTGGGGTGAGGAGGATCAGAAGGACGTCAGCAGCTGTCCTCAGTGCAGGCAGAGCTTCAGGCCGAGGCCTGTCCTGGGGAGGAACACCAGAGGAGGACGGGACCTGGAGCTGCTCCTGCAGGAGATGTGGACTGTGAAGTCATCCCTGCAATGTCTGGTCTACTGCGAGCAGCACCTCCAGCCTCACTTCAACATCCCCGCATTAAAGAAGCACAAGCTGGTGGAGCCGTCCAAGGTTCTGGAGGACAGCGTCTGCCCCTTCACAGCGAGGTGATGCAGATCTTCTGCCGCACCGATCAGAGCTGCATCTGTTATCTCTGCCTAATGGACGAGCATGAAGGCCACCCTGGCGCTCAGCCTCAGGCCTCATCCGTCACGTGACTGACACTGAGTCTTTCAAAAAAACAAAACAACAAAATCAAAGATGAACTCGATGAAGCGTAATTTTCCCTCAGGGGACGAAAGAAAAAGAAAGAAGCAAAGTTCTGTTAATGAACAGAGAGAACAGCAGCTTGGAAGGCAAGGCGCTGTTTCTGGGTTCGGTTCATTTCGTTTGTTAGAGTGAAAATGTTGAACAATCTGCTGAATTAAAACGATCATCGCGTTTTGTTGTAAACTAGAGTTTAACGACCACAGACTAATAAATGCAGACCTCTGAGTGAATGAATGAAACTTGAACCATGACGAAGGTGAATCATAAAGTAAACACATCATTCACAATAATTTAGCAGAATATTCATGGCAGGAGACATAAATGGAGATGTGGTGCCTGGTTGTGAATGTTTGTGGTGGAGGCTCCCACGGAGGTGGGCGTGTGCATCACGGACGGAAGTGTAAAGGTGCGCGCTCACCTGTCTCACTGATGACAGTCTATGGCGTGCTCAACCTGGTGGCACAGATATCACGCCATAAGATTCCAATATCTGTGCAGTAAACAACAGATCTGATGTCTGTGACCGCGGTTCTGCTGCTGAAGCTCATCAACAATAATATTAACCAACAGAACATTAGTCAGTAGCTCAGCATCCAATCTGTATTGTCTGATTGGTGGATCAACTGTCACGGTTGCTAGGCGACAGAGCGTACGCTGAGTGAGGGGCAGTGAAACCCGGAGAAGGATGGACCTGTTTGGATCCATAGAAAAAAGTCTTCCAGCCTCCTTATTTTCACAGAAGGATCCAGTCCAGGTAGAACCGGGTCCTTAGAAGACACAGTCCACGAAATCGAACACAGCATAAAAATCAGTGTTGGGTCCTAGACCTCCACTGGGATCAAAGGTTACAGCTTTTATTTCTGCAATTTAAATCTTCAATTATTTTTTATAATTTTATCATGAACATATTGGCATTTTAGCGCAATAACTTCCTGGTCAGGTGACCGATTTATAAATAAACATAATAAACCTTTTAGTTTTGCAGTAATTTCTGCACTAATTTAATACATTTCAACATATAGGCTAAAAATTAACGTTTTCGACATATCGACTTTAAAACCTAGGCCGACACTTTTATTTTGAAACAGGAAGTCGGTACAAACTGCGGCCGTTCTCTCGCCGTTGTTTTACTGTAAAGTTTATAATACGGGCGCACTTTAATTGTTTGTGCGGCTTTCTCCGATCACAGTTTACCCGGAGGGAAGAGGTTTAACCGAAACAAATGTCGAATATCCAATGTAGAACTAACGTCACCGCGGTAAGCTCCGGTACGTTCTCAGGGAGGAACGGACCAGGTTCCACCAGCAGGGAATGGGATGGATATTCTGCCTCCTCAGACCGAAATAAAGACTAGAGTCGACTTCCTGGAATACGTCCGTCCTCTCAGACTGGACAGAATAACTGCACACAGATGTTTATTGTTGAAAAAGATTTTGGAGCAGAACATGGAAAACATAATTGTAAGAAAAGTAAGAGCTATTATGTCGGTCGCAGACCAGTTCTCAGACTCGCCTCAGGTTTTGTGTAGAGTCTCTGACTGGGAGATGCTACTAGGAGGTGGGGTGGAAAACAATACATAGCTTTTCAGTTTCATACAAGGATATCAGCAGAAAAGGTGATGGAAGTGTGTTTGGAAACAATGAAAAGTCCTGCGCTTTGCAGTGTTGCCATCAGGGTTATGAACTCAGACATAACTGGATCAGAACTCCGGTCTCTGGTCCACTGACATCCAGAGTAGGAGTCTACCTGGATCAGGGGGTATTCTGTCCTTCTACAGCATCAGGCATGCCCTATCTCGGTCTTCGAGGGCCGCTGTCCTGCAGCTTTTAGAGGTTTCCCTGCTTCAGCACAGCTGATTCTTATGAATGCAGTTCAGCAAAAGGCTGTTATTCACCTATCAATGGAAATCAGCTGTGCTGAACCAAGGAAGCCTCTAAAAGCTGCAGGACAGCGGCCCCCGAAGACCTAGATTGGGGATGCCTGATCTAAAGCGTCTCTCATGACACCATGACGCCCCTCCACAGAGTCCAGACGACCTGCACCCGGCCTCTCGCTCCTGGATTCGGCTTATATCGGTACACCGGGGCTCTGTTCTGTGACTTTAAAAAATGATACAGTTGATCCGCTGATGGACCTCTGTGGCCATTAGGGAACAAATAAAAACTACCCAGTGGTTGCTTATCACTCATAGTAAGACCATTAAGATGTTTTTTCTTTATTGCATAAACATGAGGGGGTTATGACTACCTGCTGCGCCGCGGTCATATCTGTTGAAATGTTATAAACTCAGATTACAATGTTTAGGATATAAACAGTAAGTCATGGCAATTTATAACATTTGCTTTGAACATTTTTATGGGGTTTAAAAACCATTATGATAAACTTTGATACCTTGGATAAATGTTTGACTTTCTTAGGTTTTTGGTTCTGTTTTTATTTGGAAAGTAATTTTCATTTTTAGTTTCAATGAATTTGGGTGAAATGCTACATTTTTCTTTTCTGACGGACATTTAACAGCTGTTTCATTTCTTCTTCTTCAGCCTGGGTTTCCTGAATAAAAACGCACTTGTTCCACTATATGCGGCGTAAAAAGACCTCATTGGTGTAGCATTAAGCCAGATGGATTTATAATTTACAATTTCCCTTCAATAAAAAGCCTCTTCAGTGAACCGGTTCTAGATTATGACCGCTAGGGGGCGCTAAATTATCTTCAGAAATATAAGGGGAAAAGCAGCGAAATAGTAGTTTTTACTATCATGAAATGTTATTTTTTAAAACGTTATTATATTTTTATGTGTTTTATTTTGTAACTTTTAACTATGAATCGCAGTGAAATGATAAACTGGGAGGACTGAAAACGGAACTTTGAGTTAAAGTATGTCAGAAAGGATCATATAGCCTGGCTGTCCTGACTGGGTACGAAATGCTTTTTCTCTTTTGCAATAACAAAAACATATGAATCTGGCTTTTTACACTTTAAAGTTTCTTGAAACAAAACGCAGAGGAGATCTGCAAATGAATTATAATATTTTTATGGCGCTGAAAGACATTAAGCCCCGCAGTCCCACCACACACTTTGAGGTTTAATTTCATTTGTCCTGTTCCTACCAACAGTTTTTTGTAACATCTTTTTGTTCATTAGATATAATACATTGTTTAAAAAATCGTAGTTAATGTGCTTATCCTAAAAATAGGTTTATCCCTGTTTAATAATATTAGAGCAGGTCCTGGTCCTGATGTGAGTGGACACGCTGTTCCGGGGATCTCTCTAGTTTTTGGTTCTGCCAGTGGAAGCAGAACCTCCCAGCCAGTCTGTGTCGATGGTGCCTGGATCCATACAGACAGCAACTGTGAAAGTTTTTTGACCTAACCTGCAAAATGCAGGCACACATCATTATATTTAAATATTTGCAATATTAACACACACACACAAAAAAAACTGGATGGACTTGGACACCTTGGCGGTGGGAGTTTTTTATTTTATTTTTTTAGCTGAATAAGTCAGATTTACAGCTTTAGTGGTAGTACGCTATCTGGCCACAGCGGTTTTCTTTAAGGCATTTAATGCCCAACATTTTAACACTTCAAGTTCACAGAGTTGCTAACGCTGGTAGCAATGAGGAGGGATAATAAATAGGATTAAAATGCAATATTATCAACATGGAGACAACTTTGGCCCAGTCTCTCCTTCTTAATATTAAATCGTGATCAAATCGCGATCTCTGATCTTGACTCTCATGTATGTTCCCATAACTACGGCGTGAGCCCACGCGCAACTGTGGTGCAACATGTTTTAATTTACTACTTTAGATGTTCTTTGAATGCATCATGACACCTTACAAAGAAGAATCTATACTAACCCCGCCTCCTTTCTTCGTGGTGCGTTCAATAGATGATATAAAACCCGAATATCTGTTGTAAAACTAAAACAAGATTTTCTTCAGTTTTTTGGTGTAGACAACGTAAACAGATTATTATCAAAACGCGCGTGTAATTGATACATACTCAATTTCCGAGTTGCTCCTCTTTTAAGCAGTCTAATTGTTAAACGTCGTATCTTCCAGCAAGCTGTGAATGCAACTGTTCTTGACATTAAAAATAGCCAATCATCTACAACGCAGTAGACATGACGCGTACAACCCAACCAATCAGGCGTCTCTTTAGGGAAATCCGGCCCATTGCCTCCTCCTCTGAATCTGCCCTGGCAGAGCTGATGCAAAGTTGCATGTTAGAAGCAGGAGACGTCACCGGCTGTCGCTTCTAACAGAACAGTTGATATTTTGCCGCAAAACCGTCGGATTTTATTTTCCTAGCGAGCTGTTTGTAGAAGTGGGCCGATATGGCGACGGAGATAACTAAAGGTGTGGACCAAGTCTCGGTCGGTAAGGAAAAAACGATCCTGTCCTCAAGGGGCTAGCTGGTTAGCAGGGACATGTGTGCTTCTGTCTGGACCGGTATAGTGATGATAAAGATGGTTTAACTAATGTTTTATAACTCGCTGCCTCTCGGGGTTTCCCACTTCACTCCCACTGATCTCGTTGTTTGCTTACAGACAGAATGTTAGACGTAATTAAAGATCGAAAGCTAATATTAGGCTAATTCAGGCTAAGGCAGCTGTCATTCTGTGGTGCGAAGGTAAAAGAGGTGAAATCTTTAGATCAGTCTGCGCAGGAATTTAACTTAACCAGTTAATTTAGTTCTTAACCAGCTTACTTCTGCGAATTACACAACACAATAGACGTAATTTAATAAGCAGACTGGAAAAAGCAAACAAACCAAAAACCTCCAGTTAACGAGTGCCTCATTTGTTTGGACCTTCTTCTTTTTACACACTTGTTTTGGGTTTAATTTAATGTTTCTTAATATCATACATCTTACCCCCCAAAAAAACCACTTTTTATTCGCTTCTTAATTTTTAATCTTTAGTTCCATTAAGCTCATTAATGTTTGTAAGGATTTAGGAAGTCAAACAAAAACCAGCGAAGGCCAGAAGCAGAAACTCTGGAAGCTCCAGTTATTAAACAGCTTTAATAAATATAATAAAAGGCGACCAATGAAGGAGATGATCGATTGCTCTCTGTTTGGTTTTATTTCCATTTGATTTATTTTGGTTTTAATTCTGTCGCTTTTTTGTAAAGAATGAATATTCTATTTTATTTTGTTGTTTTTTCAATGATTTTTTTATTAATTTTCAGATACTGAAAGTTTTTTCCATTTGCAGAGTCCTTTAGAAATGTAGGTTTGATTGTTGCACTTCCAGTGTTTTTTCCTTATCACTATAGAAGTTAAAAATGGTCTCAAAACCACAATAATATATATATATATGTATGGAAGTGATGTCTGGAACAGTTTATCATCCAGCTGAAGCTGTGCCTCGGTGCTGATATCATTTTTATTTAGATAATTTTTTTACGTAACATATCAGAAACAAACCAGTCTGGTTGGAGGATAATTAGTTCAGATTAGGGTTCAGATTCAGGTTTTCATTAATTACTTAATGACTTAAATGAACTAAATTCAGTGCTTTTGGATGTTGGCCTCTCTGCAGCGAAAGTTTTTGTTGATCAGGTCAGAAATGTTTTAACATCTTGCAGCGACGTTTTCCGGCTGTTTTCTTTCTCTTTCAGTTTTACTCATCAGAGTTCCTGGAATCACTCTGATCCAGGAAAGATCTTCATATCTAATAGAACCAGATTGAGGTCAAAACGAGGCGTTTTATTAAACCGTCGTCTTTCTATTGGACACAGAGGATCCGTTTCATGGTTCTGTTGGGCCTTTAGTCTGGAAATGTTCAGACTCCTGGTGATTGATCAGCTGAGCATCTATCAAACCATAAACAGAAGCTCAGATCAGCTGCTGGTTTTATGTCTTATAAATAGGTTTAATAATCTGTAAGAAAACATGTTATTAGAAGGTACTGGAACAATAAATAATGAAAACATAATGATCGACTGTTTTTTAATTTGTCCGATTAGAAAAGGAAAAGGTTTAACGGAAAGATCTTCTTGGTATGAGGGAAGATTCTTGTTTTTAAGAAACTGACCACTAAACACTTGATGGTTAGTTGATTGACGAGATCAAAGATCTTCAGATTCAGTAACGAACTGAAAACTTGCATCCTCACTTTCAAAGTTTTCTTCTTCTGGTCTTTGTTTATTTTTCTGTGAAACTGGATTCAGCTTTAATCCAGCAGCAGCTTTTCTCAACAATAAGCCCTTAAATCGTATGGTGCCCCCCCCCCAGGTTCAGGTTGATTATTTAGACTCAGCTGCCCTCAGTTTTATCCTCTATGCTCTTCGATCCTTTTACACTTTTCACCTAAATTCTTCTGTTGTCTCCTGATTCCTCTCTGTCACACCTGATTATTGTATTTTTTACTGTTTCTCAGGTGAGCTGTACGTCTCTGACAAATGTGGCAGCGACCAGGATGGAGACGGGTCGGAGCAGAAACCCTTCAAAACTCCCTTAAAGGCAGGTTTTCCTGTGCAAAGAAAATAAAAAGATGTTTAATAAACTGTCCTGGAACAAAATAATGAATTTATGTGAAGCTAACCTGCAGTGATTTATGCTCCTTTATTTCCTGAAACCTCTTTACTTTTTTCCACCAAAAGCCTTTTTATACAGGTTTGGTTTGGTTGCTTTGAAAAGTTTAACTTTGCCTCATTGTGATTCTCATCGGAACCCGTCAGGCTCTGCTGTTTGCTGGGAAGGAGCCGTTCCCGACCATCTACGTGGAGTCCCAGAAGGAGGGGGAGGTGAGTCTGGCTGCAGACGCGGCACAGACCGGTTGGTCTGGATCTTAAAATGTGGCAAAGGTCCGTTTCTGAACACGACGGACGGAGGGATCATCAGAGGATCCTACCTTCAGCTCGGTTTATAGGACAGAGGTCAGAGGACTTTGGTCAAATTAGGCTCTTTTTCTACATTTGTAGCAATTTCTAAGACATTTGGTAACTGGGTGTGAAGGTGGAGCTAACAGTAAATATTTTTGTTTATAAATGTTTTTTGGAGCTTTTTACAGCACTAGTGGCTCGTTTTTCTGACCTGGGTCGCCGCGTCGAGGACTCAGGCCTCCATACATGGGTCGTCCGCACTAACCACTGCTCCACCTGCACGCCTTATTTTTTCTTTTTTTAAGTAAAAAACATTTCCTTCTGCTCCTGTTTGTTCGTGTCAAAACATTTGTGAATAAACATCTTAAAAGCCAACAAACACACAATCAACAAAGCATCTTAAATTTCAAGATGGCTTCCCTCACGTCTCTCCTGGGCGTCGGGACAGACTCACCTGGAGAGTCTCTGGAGGAAAAACTCCACCTGAGTTTCCTCTCACCAAACCTCAGCCCGTGTAGCTCATGGGTAGCATCTCTTGGTTGTCATGGAGACTGACCAACAGGTGAGCCTCGGCGATGTTTTTGCTCCTGGTGATGGAGAGACGATCCTGGATCCTCTGCTAAAATGTTTAAGTTCCTGCTTTGCTGCAGATTCAGACCAACTGTAAACTAAAAGCTGTTTTCGTTTCACTGCGAGCTTCAGCTCTATTCAGTGATGGAATGTTTGTCTCTGGTCTTCAGCGCTGGGCGGTGATCTCAAAGACGCAGATGAAGAACGCTAAGAAAGCCTTCAACCGCGAGCAAATGAAGAACGACGCCAAAGAGAAAAAGGAGGTTTGTGGATCAGTTTTTACTCAACATCAGAGATAAATCCTGCTGTTCCTTTAAACTGTGACCTGATGCCTGTTTAAACAGGCCGAGGACAACGAGAGGAGGGAGAAGAACCTGGAGGAGGCCAGGAAGATCGTGATTGAGAACGATCCCAGCCTGCCTGAGGCCGAGACGGTCAGTGGCTTCAATTAGCTGCAGGTTTCACACAGTCAGGAAACATCCTAAGGTTCTCCTGGTGAACAGTGCAAACAGGAAGCTGAAGTATTTCTCTAAACATCCTATATCTGCTTTTGTTGATCCGTTCAAAGTCACCTTTAAGCAAATAGTTGATAAAACAATGGTTGCAACACTACATGAGTGTTATTTGGTTTCTGGTTGTTTTCTTCCAAACTCTTCCCCCCGTCGCTCCCTGCGGGCCTCATTTCACGCTGCTGCTGTATCACAACACGCCTGAAGGCACAGCGGAGGCCAAAACCTTTGCTGCCAAAAAAACTGATTTTCACAACTTAAAAATAAACGATGCTGCCTGGTGGAGATTAGCTGCTAAAAGAGTCCCCCCCCCCATTGGAGAAAGGGGCGTTTGTTTACAGTGCAGGCACAGCGTAGTTAAGGTAGCTGCTTCCTATAGGGATGTAGATCATCTCCATGTGCTGCTGCTCAAACAGCCGAACTCATGAGGATTAATCAGAGATGCTTAAATCAGCCTAAATGCCTCTTAGTGCCTGATTTAGATGAAGGAATAACATTAAAACACAGAAAAGAGTTAAAAAAGTAGAAAATAGGCCCTTTAACCCTTTACGGACGATGGGAGCGCCCGCGCTTCCAAATGCTTACATGTTTTTAAATGCCGGTAGAATTCG
>JAUZNJ010038458.1:0-11083 GCA_034780135.1 Jordanella pulchra
GTTTAAATCTGTTGGCTTATAGTCTACATGGTTAAAGGACTGAACTTATAAAGGGATTTTCTAGTCTTACAAACCTCACAATTCAAATTGTTTTCGACTGGAGCCACTTTTACGCAGCTGCTCTTATAAACAAGCACTTATTCACACCCTGAATCTCAGACTGGTTTGGTGACATGGGTTTAAGGGCCAAGCCCAAAGACACCTTGACAGCTGCAAAAAAAAAGCTGGAATTTAACCCACAACTAACAAACTGACAGTCCTCTCTGACCTCTGAGCCACAATTACATAACCCGTAAATAATAACCACCTTAAAGTTCTCGCAGTTTTACAGTACAACAAAATTTGTCCTCTGCATTTAACTCATCCCTTGGGGAGCAGTGGGCAGCTTTTTGCAGTGCATTGGGAGCTCTGTAGGGTTAAGGGTCTCACTCTGGGGTCCAGTGTGACTGTCTGAGGTTTGAACTGGTTAACCTTGTAGTCTCTTTAGGAGGCCAGTACTGTCCTCCCCAACCACTGCAACATCAGTCCCTTAGTTGGTAATACTAATGCTGGATAACAGAAAGCGGATTTATGAAAAAGGAAAAAAAAAATCCATCATGCCGATGCTGGCTAACAGTTAGCACCGACTTATACAGTACCAAGCTATCGCTATAGCAGACATAATCATTGCTATATTCAAATTATTTTTGCCGTAGTGCCCATTTCATAAGATTTGTTTTAATTCCACAAAGTAGGATGTTTTTAGGATCGAAACCCTTTTATGTGAAACAGGAAATGCATACAGCCAGCATTTTGTTTTATTTCAGCAAGCTTAGCAAATGATGTTGCTTCAGTGCACTCGTACATGAACCTTCAGTGTGTATTATATTCTGACAGTTGACATCTATCATATGTCTCAACGGATGGGAGGATTTCATGGTTTCTTGTTGTTTATGATCAAGAGAATTTCAGCTTTTGGTAAAAACATTTGAACTATCAGGTCAATAATACACTACACTTAGCATTATCAGGCTTAGCGGACAACAGCCATGGGTTTGGGCTGAAAATAGATTGATACATGAGTCAACTGATATCAGCTGTCTTTCTTCTTTTTAGCCTTCCGTCTCTGTTTTTCAGGTAATCATTTAGTACAGTTAATTGTGCTAACCACCCAAATTGCTCATTTTAAAGGCCAAGGCCCATTTAACTGGTGACTCTGTTTTAATTCTTTCTGTAATAAATGCTAATATGATGATGAAATCCTGTTTTTTATCTTCATATTAGCTACTCCCTCACCTATAGTCCGAAATCTTATAGTTCTGTAAGATATATTAACAACTCCTGACAGAAGAGCTAGAAATGGAATAAAGGAAATTCTACAATAGTTTCTAACAGGTAATATTTAATTGGTATCAGCAGACCCGTTCTTGCAGAGATAAGGCTATTAAATCAGCTGCAAAATTAAAATCTGCACATCTTAAGGTATGGTGTTTTCTTTTATTTTTAAGAAAGTCAAAGCTATAGAGTTTCAAAATCCCTTTTTTGTTTAAATTTAAGCCCTTGCCTCCATATTAACCTAAACCATAGGACATTTAACAAAAGTTAAGAGGTGTCCTATTTATTGACATGTTGTGATTAATTTGAAAAAAATAGTCACACATTGTTTACAGCCTCTAGGAGGAAACATGTACAGTTTTTTAATGCAGGAAAAAACATGCCTGTTGTTGGTAAAAGTGGTTAGATTGGTCATTTAGCAAAACGATGATCACTAGTTTTACAACCTGCAACTACACAGTTAAAAAGAGTAAGAGTGTATTATTTCCAATTCCAGCTTTAAGGTTAATACAACATAGGGTTGAAACAAGGACAGTAGTTTTGCAGACTTGGCTGTAAACATGTCCATTTGTTGTTATCTGCTAAAAGTATATATATCCATGCCTAAGTCTTTGTTGTCATACTGCCATTTGAATTTGATAGTGACAAATCAGGGGGGGTGAGCTCTATCTGTGTGTGTGTTTGCTTGCACAGCGGGGGAAGGGAGGGCAGGTGTTCATGCTAACACAGTTTAATGAAGAGTGTGTTCTTTTGTGTGTTGCTTTGTGTTTGCTTTTGTGCAGCAGTGTTATCGTGGAGAAAACCCATCCAACAGGATGGATGGCTGAACCAAATGTTTTTTTTTTGTTTTTTTTTTTTTAATTATTATGATTGCTGTAAGCTCCTCTTATTTATTTTTTTTCATTCTCAATCTAAAGCATGTTAGAGGATGAGGCCTGTGCTTCTACCTTTAAGCGAACCGTATGAGAGGGACGAGCTCTCTCAAAGTGGAACATCTGACTAATCCTGACATTTACTCAGACGTTGGGACTCAGGCGGTGCAGACAGAGGGTTTTTTTTTTATCAATAGTCAGACAAGAAGAAAAAAAAAATGCATAAACTAAATATAGCCAAAGCTTTTTTTGCAGGATATGAGATAGATAATTGAAATGCTTAATGCCATAATTCGTACCCTTAATGTCTGAGCAAACATCCTACTGTAGATGAACATCAGTTGCATCATGACACTATCTCTACCATATACCTGCTAGCATTGCTCTATTTCAGTCCCTCATAATCCAAGATAAGTGGTCATTTTATCTGCTTTAAGTGAAAACTGATGTTTCGCTGAGTCCTAAAACATGCTTTAATGAAGTGAATCTTTGACCTGCAATATGTCATTTTAGTAGTCTCACAATAATGTGGCGAAGCAGTGCCTTCGTGTTTAGCTTATATCCTAGCCTCAGTAAGATATAGATGATTATGATGATGGCAATTAGAGCGCCTTGGAGCGAGTGTCTTCACTTGATGAATCTGCACAGAGTTAAGTGTGCATTCATGCATTGATTCATTTACATATGCATGTGTATGAAGGGGCATGATGCAGGACAGGCGGTGCTGACTGACAACAGCAGCAAAATAAAAGGAGGGGGCTCGTCCTTTGTACGTCACTCTGGGCCAAATGTAATGATGAATGCAGATTAGATTTACGTAGGTGATAAAAGGGTGTGAATTAGAGAGAAAATGGGTTTGGGGGTGCAGTAATGAGACTGGGAGGAGAGGGAGAAATGAATGAAAAGTTTAAAATAATGAAAGTGGAGGTGGGGCACTGGAAGCGCACTGAAGCAGTGTGTTTATCAGCTTAAATACAGACATCTGTTACTGTGAGATGGCGTGTTTTTTTTGTTTGTTTTAGGGGGTTGGGGAGTGTCTATGCGGTAGCTGTTGTCCCATCAGGCTCTGAACTTTGAAGGGTGTACATTCTTGTTTTTTTCTACTTTGCCTTTTTCAGCTATGTTCAGGCTTGTAGCTCAAAATTGTCATATTTTATTTCATGTTCTAAATTGACAAATTGACCAAAAAAAAAAAAAAAAACTGCTAGAAAAAAACAAAGAAAGCCCAAGGAATCACAGAACGACGGAGAGCTGCAGAAGATGAACGCGCTAGAAAATTGTATCAATGCAAAAACACAGCGGCTCTGGAAAACAAAAGCAGTGGTTGCAAAGAAACTGGCTTTAATGTACCTTCATTCATGAAGAAAATCTATATAATGGTTTATCCAATAAGATCAGCATTTTATTATTTAGAGACTTATTAAACTGGCACCCATGTAAGAATACAAAAGAGAACTGTGGTAAGGTCAGTCTGCTTGTGATTCCTACTGGTTAATGTTTACCTGAACTAAAAACTAGTTGGATATTACAATTTTTGCTCATCATTGTTTCTCTGATGCACTGATACACCAGCATCCACCAGAATGCTTTATTTTTTCATGGAATCAGATCATGTTTTATTTCTAGTATTATATCACACTACAATGCAGCTGACAAGATCCTATTCTGTCCACACTCTCTTAACTATGGCTTTAAATGTATAGGTTCATCTGCAGTTAATTTATTACCATTTTTGAAAGGATGCAAAATTGCAAACAGGTAAAAATAGAACCGTGTAAATCTGTCTTTAAATTAGTTCCCCTCCTCGTCTGCTTCACTGAATCGCATAAGAAAAACACTTGACATGAATATTTAACAATCCAAAGCGACGCAACAATTGTTTTACATTTATGCTTTGATGTTTGCTCTGAAGGATTTCTTGTTGGCTGTCTGATAAAACGCTTGAGTGTCATCTCCATTGTAAAACTGGACAAGCTGTTGATCCCAGTAAGACTGGAGACAACACCGGAGGAAGCAGCTTTTACTCTGAATACTCTCCCATTGATTAAATATTATCGAACTGTAGCAGCGTTGAGCTGTCCATCTCTTTGCGTTTGATTGATTTAGCGGGTGGCTAGCAGCAGAGGGTTTGTCTCTGCTTTTTTTTCCCCCTGACTGCCCATCTGTGTGTGCATCCACGTGTGGATATATGATCAGACCACTCTCTTTTTGTTTTTAACTCTTTCTTTTTTTGCTTGTGAATAGATCCAATTTCCACCTGCACGCAGGGAATTCACATGTGTATCTAAGTGTTAAGACGCACATTCTTGACGAGGAGGCGGATGGAGGAGAAGAAGCGAGGGAGCAAAAGCAAAGCAGCAGCAGTAGCAGTAGAGCGGGGAGGCAGGGGAGGTGGCAGGTTGATTACGGTCGCAGGTCTCGTTGCCTGGAGACGGTTGGGACGAGGGATGCCAGGTTGCTATGCAACCGGCACGATGCAATGACCAGCGCTGTGTGATGGAGAAGGGAGGGGAGGGGAGGTGAAGACAGGAAAATTGTCTTTGTAACCCCCCCTCTCTCTCTTTCTCTCCCTTTTCTCTATCTCCACGCCCCACCCAGCTCAGCCTCCCTGCTGAAATGTTCTTGAAAGAGCAGGGGTGATGCGTTCTGCTGATTTATTTACCATCCAGAGCAACCGCTTTTTAGGGTAGACAAACAAAATGGGTTAAAACCAGAGAGAAAAAAAACAGATGTCAGAGATGTTTCATAGATGGAAAAACACGGGTAGCGATGAGAGGGGTGAGAAAAATGTAATTGCTGCCCTGTCTAAAACCCATTTATGCTAGAAAACAGAGACTGCCTCACCTTTGTGTTCGTAAGTGTGGGTAGCATGGGTGTGGCGGTCATAGTGGTAATAGAGGGTCATTCTTTGCTATGATTTGAATAGATAATCTATGAATTTAATATCTCATAATCTCCCTCAAATCCCCAGCAACATTTTAGGAAGCAAAGTGTATTTGAGCACCTTGGAGGAGAAACTGTTCAGTTGGAGGATAATTATATATAATGTTTGGAGAAAACATAAAAAAAAATCAGGTAGGAAAAACCCACTTGTATGATGTTTCTTTTTTTCTTTCTTTTTCTGATTCTGTGTTGCCTCTGCTCAGTATGAAACTGTTTTTGTAAACAACCGAGGGGAGGGGAGGGGAGCAACAGGAGGAGGAGGGAGAGAGCAAATTACTGTAAAGTGTGTGTTAGCGGTTCAGGCTTAGACAGAGATATTTTTTCCTCTCTGCTCCTGCATCTGCTCTCGAGGCAGAGCCGACATTCAACAGGCATCAAATGTTCCCCCTGTCCTCTCTTCCTTTTTCGTTTAATCCATGGCGTCTTTTAGTTTTTCTCCTTACTCTTCCCCTTAGGCATCTAATCCCACCATCCCTTGACCTAGAGGCACATTTTGTCCTTCTCATTTGTTTGTTTTTTTCTGTGCGTCTCTTCCCCGTGTTGCTCAGGGTAACCCTATTTGCTGTGCTGATCTGAAGTGGCGCAGATTTTATGGCCTCCACTTCTCCCTGTTTTCCCTCTTGTATATTCTAATTCCAATCTCCTGAGCCATCTGCCGCTTCTCTCCTTATCAGAGCCACCAAGGCCTTCACTGTTTGTCAGCCTCCAGTAAAATATAGGACAAGGGATGTGTTTTTTTTTCTCTTTTTTTCTATTACATCAGTCAAATATATTATAGTTCATTTGACCAATCTTTGTTTCTGATTAACTCAGTTTTCAAAACGATAATTTACTAAATCGAGCAGGCTGCCATGTGTGCGGTCCAAAGGGCAAAGCAAATGAAATCAACTGGAAATGTAAACATTTGACATCAAGGAACCTTTATTTTTACAAGCAGAGGTGCTAAAACAGCTGTTGTGATGTGTAGCAGAATTAAAAGGCAGGGAGATTATAAATGAATAGCTCCAATCTCTTCTTTTTGTTCTGGTCTACAAGCTTTGATCAGAGTTGGGGGGGTAGCTTTTTGCTGTGTAGGTTTAGAAAATAGTACTTTAGAGCAGAAAAAAGAAATAACACAGCTAAAAGTAAATATTTTCTTTATTGACCCCCGATACTATAGATGTTAAATAAACACCCATATACCAGATACATCAAAGAACGATCACTTAATGGCGTTTCCAATGTGTTTACTTGGCAGGGTGTGCAAGATCAGAATTGAAAAAAGGACCAGTTTTTGACTGTAATAATTTGGGACAGAATTTTCAGTTATTTTCAGTATTTGTGTACTTCTATGTAGGAGTTAGTAAAAGCACAGAAGAGCTGTAACAGGTATAAAAAATTCAAGGCTGAAAGCAAAAGTCTTAGGACTCGATAAGATGACAATCACGGCATACTGTAAAAATGAAATAACTGCTTTGCTGTTTCCATCTTTCTAAAGATATTTAAAATCTACAGAATAGGTTTGAAATAATGATGTAACGTTTTCAAATGAATGTTGAAGAAAAAAAAGCAGTAAATGACTGGTGGTTTATGTTGTAGGTGTGCAGGGCTGAATCAGAACTTCATTTTTTTGTGATAAACAATGAAGATCCCTCTCATACATCACGTAATAATCCACTAAAAAAAAGCCCTTCAAATATTTCTAACTGGAATACACCAACTACAGGAGAAGACCTCCTCTTGCGTGGTTGATTTGAGGGTCTCGCCGCCTCCATCATCCCATTAATTGGTGTGATCAATTGGACGCTCTTGACGAGGAGAAACAGGAGGCCTCTGCAGCAGGTGCTGCTGGTGTTTCAGTCTGTTGGGGTCAGCTGGGCAGCAACTAAGAGATGTTTGTTCATGCGGGTCCTGCCGGCAGTATCCCGACCGCTGCACGGGTCGATATTGTCTCCTGGTGACCGATCACACAGGATCAATTGGTGGCATGGGATCAGTGACTGGCTGAAATGTCACAAGCCCCATAATTAAGACCTTCATTAAGCCACGGTTAACAGAGTGTCACTCTGTTGCTCTCACCTCGACTTGTCACCCAACCCTCCCTCATCCTTTGCGTGCACCTCCCCCACCTACCCTGCTTTGCTCCATATGCTCCTTTCTATTCCCTCCAATCCCTCTCAATCCCACCCTTCTCCCCTTTCTGCCCTCTCTTGTTCGTTCTTTGTCTTAATTTCATTCAGTACCTCTTTTCACCATTTTTATGCTCCATACATTTGAAGGGCAAGCTTGTAAAGGGACTGACGTGTGCACAATTTCACACAGAGCTTTAGTTAAATAGGACAATAGAGAGGTGAAGGAGAAATGGCATTTCAGCAGCTTGGCTCTTAATGAATTATGAAAAGGTTAGCTAATTCATGTCAGTGTTGGGTGGTCTCCTCGTTTCCTTTTATTTGTTCTCACTGCTATCTTTTCATCCATCTCTGCCTCTGCCTCTCCGTCAGGCTCAGAATGTCTCTGTATTCTGCTGCTGTGTGCTCCTTTAATCCAGATTAGCTGGCGAGTGTTCTTAATCTTATCACTTCCCCAATCCCGTGTGGGTGTGTGCTTTTCCAATTTATGTGTGTGTGTGGGTGTGTGTTTGTGTGTTTGTGTGCAATCTGAATTGTGGTTCAAGGCAGGATTAGAGTAAATTTTGAGAGAGAGGGGATGGGGAGAGGAAGAGGGGACTTTATGACTCTGCAAATGTAATATGACACATATCTGTGTCAACTGTGGTGTGTAAAGGTAAGAAGGCAGAGAAATTAAACAAGACAAACATACAACAAATGCAGCTATACATCAATAATTGGAGTCCCTAAGAATGTTATTTTGTAAAATTATAGAAAAGTTTTTTATACATCCTGAATAAGTGTCGATGTTGAAAACACAGTTATTGTTTGTATTCTGTTTTTACTCCATAAATGTCTTTCTTTTTGTCACAGACTGTCTTCCCCGCTGACACTGAAGTGGTTTTAAGCTAAACTTGTTCTGTTCTTTTCCGCTTTCTTCTTTCCAGATGAACCGTCCAATCCAAGTGAAGCCAGCAGACAGTGAGAGCAGAGGGGGTAAGGGTACCCGTCCACTCACAGAAATATAACATCTAACCATTCAGTTAGCATGTTGGTCTTCGGTAAAGGCAGATATAGCTATATCTATATATATAGATATAGATATATTGTCAAAATTGACGTATCTTCTGTAAACATATATCAAGTTATTCTAGGAAACTGCATTCAAAACAACTAAATACAAAGTTCTGCTATTGCTTCCTGTTATATATTTATTATTGCAGCTATAACTACCTTTAACATTTATCCACTAATTCAGTTCTTGAAATTGGAAACTTAGATTAAGTCTGTTAATTCTGTTAAATTAAACTTTCTCAGGTTCTTTGTTTCGATTAACATGGTGCTGCCCCTCTAACACAAGCTGCAATGCCCTGCCAGTCAGCTGGCTGAAAGAAGCTGCTTTCTTTTCCAACATTTCTTCCACATTCCCTTATCTGTAAAATACCTCAATCACATCCTATGTTCTGCAGCCAATTTGTAATTTTAATCTGGGTTTAAATCCGGCCCTAGGAGGTCAAATTCAAAACTTTTTTTTGGTGAAAATGTATTTCTATTTCATTTCGATGAATGATTTGGGTTGCTTCAAAGATGAAAGATAAAGCTATATTGTTCATAATTCCCTCCACCTTCATAAAGGGCTCTGTCCCTTCTGTGGAAAAATGACCCCAATTATGCTGCCACCACCATGCTTGTATGTTGGAATATGGATTTCTTTTGTTGGTGTGCATTATTTACATCTAAAAGCCTCTTGAGATTAAGGCCAAAATGTTCATCTTGGCCTTTATCTGATTATAGACATATTCCCACATGCTTTGAGGACCTTTGAAACGTGTGAAATTTAGCCAGGCTTATTTTGCTTTTCAAGAGGAAACTTGAATCTGATTTGGACTATCTTTTATATTGTAGTCTCAGGTATTACACAGTTAATACTGTGTTTATTCTGGAGATCAGTCTAGATGCTAAAGGTCTCTTAGAATCCTTCATATACACTTTTTTTCTCCCTTTTTTTTTTACAAAGTGTGCAGAGGCATCAAGAGGTTTGTGTTGTTACTGGTGTAAATTCTTTGCTCTTTAGGATGACTGTTTGCTATTGGTTCATCTAAAGCCTTAGAAGTTGTTGTTTTTTTACCCTTATCCTGACTGTTACTATATAACAGTTGGATCCCTCTGACAGTTTTGAAGGTTTCTGTTGACCATGATTTTTTAACCAATATGTGACAGAAATTATCAGGGAAAGCCAGCTAGAAGAGAGAACCTTTAGTGGAAGTTGTGCACTGACTCCTATTTAAAATTAGTTATAAGGGGGTTAATTCTGAACAGCCACATAAACAATTAGAGTAATGCACCTACACTATATTTATTTTTTAGCCCATGAAAAAATCTAGTTGCTTTTATTTGAGATATATCCAGGTTATACATAAAATTAAAGGTGTAAAGTCTTCATATAGTATCTTTATCTTATTTATATATTTAAAAAGCCGTGGATTTTTAACAGGGGTGGCATATGTGATCAAAACCCTAAATATCCTATACCCTATCATTGATGTCTTTGGATAACATCTGTGGGCATTTTCAACACTTATTAAGTTAATATCTTGCTATTCTTTTGCAGGAATGAAAAAAGAATTTTTTCCCCTTGAAACGATTAATAAATGGGAGTTTATATTTCTGCATATTAAATTTAAGCTTAAAGTTCAAATTTTAATGTCTTAAAAAAAATTGGCTTCTAGATAAAAAGTATAGGAAAACTTCTTTCCATGATTTAAGAAACATAAAGCTTTTCTTTAAGATGTGAACAGTTTACTGTAAAGTAAAATGTTTTCAGGATGATAAACATTTTTATTTTTTGTAAGTCTTCTATATTCTTCTATAAAGGAGCAAAATGATCATGACATCTCAGAGAGGCGTGTGGCAGTGGCTCTAAGGTCTTCGATGGAAATATGCAAACATATGTTCCCTCTGATCTTAGCCGGTTAATGAGACCTTCACAGATGTGCAAGTTGAATTTGCCAAGTTCTGAAAAGCAGCCTATACCATCACAGATGCTGCCTCTTGACCTCTTTGCTGATAACAAGTCATGGACCAAGACAGTCGTCCACCTTAAAAAGATAAGAGAAATGTTATTTAAAACTTGCAGCCTTATGATTTATCTTTGCATATCAGGTTTCAAGCTTAAACCTTTGACATACTCTAATAAAATTATATCATGGTGCTTTTATTATTCCTTTGCTTCAATGCAAATTTCTCCATTATAAAATCCACCGTATTGGATAAAAAAAACATTTCAGAAGCTTTGGTTGAAAATAGGCTGACGTATTGCTTAAAATATTTCTATAACAGAGTAGCTAAAGCTCACTGAGTAATTGTGTATCTTTACATCTGAGACTGTTTATATGAGAAGGCTTTTAGGATTTTGTTTTCAATTTAAAGAAATATTTGATGGTAAGTTTATTTGTGTGGCTTTGCTGTATAAAGTTTACATACACTCATCATCAACAAGAGTGCAATATTGTTCAAGGCAGACCAATAATCCAACATACAGGAGTAAAGAATGTTTAAAGTTGGAATTTGCTGCAAGACTTTTAATATACCATAAGTTTTTTTTTTTTTTTTAAACAGGGTCAAAGTTATACATATAGCATGCTAATAGCTATTAACATATATACCGAAGAAAGCTTTAGTGAATTAAAATAAGAATAACAACAATAATAACATAGATAGAAAGCAAAAGGATATACCTTGCAATATACCTCACAATTCTATCCAGATATTTGACCACTCTTCTAATCAAAAATACTTTCAATTGGTGTGTGGTGGTTGTGCACTGTTTTCATAGAGAAGGAAGGCATGTGGCAAATGATCTTAATA
>JAUZNJ010038460.1:0-11082 GCA_034780135.1 Jordanella pulchra
CGGAAAAGGAAGAGCAATTCTTACGGTTTAATATGCAAAAAAAATAATTGCTTTACCTTACGTGGTTCGAATTCTACAGGCATTTGAAAAATATGTAATTTTTTGGGAGTGCGGGCGCTCCCATCGTCCGTAAAGGGTTAAAGAGATTCTAAAGTTTGCCACATCAACTGGGAGTGACTTACACAGAAAAAAGCAGAAATAAGAAATAAGATAGAAAGAGCTGACATACATAAATGACGCAAATCAAATTAGGACTGCAGCTTTTATGAAAAGAACTGCAAAAAATTATGTAAATGTAGCAAATACCGGTAGCTCTCTTGTATAAAATCCAAAACATAGAAAGATCTGTAAATTAGCATGTTTCACACAGGGTGCATGTGAAGAAACCATGAGTTGTTAAACTCTATGAGGTGGACTGTGCCTACAAAGTCTGTCACACGAAGGAACGCCAAGAGGTCCCTATGCTAATTGAATTGGGGCTAGGAAGTATACTGCTGCCTTGTCCTAGCTCATTCCTTACTGCCAGCACTACTCAAACTTATTTTAGCACTTATGGCGACTGCTGACACATTTCTGACATGGCTTAAGTGTCTTTTGCAATATAAGGTATTCAGATTGAGCCGTGACCAATGATTGACTCAAGACATGGAGAGGCACCAATTGATTGGAGCAGAGGAGCATCTTAAGAAGATTGGTGGCAGGCCATTTGCACCAAGGCTTCATTACACAAATCTGAAGCAGTCAAAGATTCAATTCAATATACATTTTCGCTTTGAACTCAAAACACACCATCTCCATTGTGGTGGCAGTATCATTCTGTGGGTATGCTTCTTTTTAAACAGATTGGGAATTCGGGAACCCACAGACATCTTGGGATTAAGGAGGCAGGGGTACTTTTCCGTTCACTAGGAGTGTAATTCTAACCACCCAGAATGGTTTAGACCGGGGTTTCTTAAACCTGGTCCTCGGGGCTCGCTGTCCTTTGTGTTTTAGATGTGTCTGTACTCAAGCACACCTGATTCAGATGAGTGCATTAATTCCTCCGCACTCATCAAATACAGCAGGTGTGTGGAGTGTAGAATGATTCAGTCAAAGTCTCTTCTGTATGCAGTCCAATCAAAGATTGAGTGGTGAACCTAGATGTCATGAAAACAGATTGAGCACAAAATTTATGCAGAAAAGACAAACATTTAACTTCTATTTTTGTGAAGCTAGCAGCAACATGCCACAAGTGACTTGTAGCAGCAATTGCAGCCAAATATTTTTCTTTGAATTTTTGGCTCAGAGAGAGATGAAGCCAATGCAAGCGACACCTTTCAGTTTTACTTATGTAAAAGGGTACTGTATGAAAAGTGTGTATTCTTTTCCTAAATCTTCAGAAAAGTTGGAGGTGGTAACTTGTCCAAAAGTATAAGAGTTCAACGGGCATTAGTATTTATGCAAAGTATACTTTGCAAAATTATTTGTTGATTATTCTCCTATATTCAGCACAAAATATCTAGTTTAACTCCTCTTAGCTTATTTCACCTCATTATTCCTTCTTCGTCAAGTGTAGTCATTTCTCCCTTCCACCTTGTTACACACATAGCCCTCTCACCA
Source organism: Jordanella pulchra (assembly GCA_034780135.1). NCBI lineage: Eukaryota > Metazoa > Chordata > Actinopteri > Cyprinodontiformes > Cyprinodontidae > Jordanella > Jordanella pulchra. The sequence continues at coordinate 1,600 of JAUZNJ010038460.1, forward strand.
GCCCTCCTCCCTGTGCTGAAGTCACTCACTAACTGCTCTCTCAACCCTGCTGTGCTTGGACCCAGAGGCTAAATGATTTCTACAGGGAGTGAGAAGCATGTGAAAACAGAGATACTTGCAGAGCAACTTCCCTTTTTTATTATTATTGATGAGATGCTTGTCAAGAGGTGTGTGTTTACAGTCAGTTTTTTCCCTCCTATTGGCAGGCGTATTTATTTATTTTTTTTCAAACTTAGCCTCTCTTTCCTGCAGTTTCGTAAGCTACCCTTTTAACTGAGAAGTGTTATCCCTTTTTTTACTTTGAAGGCATATTTACCAGTTTTCAGGTTCTGTTGATTTCCTTAAGTTTTAACACCGCACAGTATTTTTTGGTGCAAATACGTTTTGAATTTGCAGTTATGCGGGAGGTTAGTGTACACCTTCCACCATAATTATTTTAAAGCAAACGTTTGCAGCAGACAAAATTTTTGTTTCTTGCAGAGGTAATGGGAAAATTGAAAATCTTTGTGTGGTTTAAAGCAGTAAGAAAGCACAAAAAAGACGTCTATATTCATTAGCAACAAAATCTAGTCAAAATGAAACTAAAGCATTGCCCCCCCCCCCCCTACTTTGATTTGTGCAGATAAATGGAAACAATCTAAGAGTCTAAGAACACCTTAATAAAAAAAACTTTTTGCATCTGTTGTCACTGTTTATCAAACATAAATTATGTCTACATTTTTTTTAAATTTCATTAAGATATCATTTGTAAATTTCCACTTGCTTTGAATAAATATATTGATCAAAAAGAAAAAACAAACTGTTGTTTTTTTTCCTATAAAATAGCTATTGTTACTCTATCCAAAACAATTTACCCCTCACCTCCCTCCCAAACATTTAGAAAACAATGTTCCAACTACCTCTAATAAAATGCAGCATAAAACATTTGTGAAGGGATGGCTTGCTCTCAGAAGCCCAGTCAATTCCTGGATGGTACTCCAACAGGGACCCGTGCAATAAGTGCAGTTGTTAAGTGAGTAAAGAGCTTTTGGGAATGACCTGAGCAGCTGCATCATACACTTACATCACCAAATGCAATTCAAGGCTTTGGAAGCAGCAGTGTAAAAACTACTGAACTTTATGGTAGGGAATGAAATGGATGAGTCTGGATTTGGTTTTCAGGGGACGGGCACTTTCCTGAGCACATCGCGTATAGTCTAAGAGATTATCACTTAATAATTCAGCCTATAAAGACACTGGACATGGAAAACAGAGGACAAGCCATCTATTATATACTATACTTGTGCAGGGTTAGGGTTTTCTGCTTATCAATAATTTGATATGCCTATCAAATTTGATATTTGTGATTTTCTTTCTAGATCACAGGGAAAAGGCAGAGTGTTCAGACAGAATATATACATCAAAAAGAGAACATAGAAAGCCCATGCAGAAATACAGTTTGCCAGGATTGGAACTCAGGATCTTCTTGCTGCAAAAGCAACAATATTAAAAGCTGCATCACCATTCAGCTGATAAATGGATATTAAAACCTATAAGTGGGGCTGCATGAAAGCATGCAAATAGAATACTATTGTTAAATATTGCGAACAAGATATATGGTTTAGATTAATAATGTTTTTGTAATATTTTCCCATGAACACAAGATCCAACCTATCTTTTTAGGTTTTCTATATCTGAATGTTTAAAGTTTTTACCAGATGTGGAGCGTTATTGTCTGGCCAACTATTCAAATATAGCATTAGCATGCATAAATTGAATTGTATCGATACAAAGTATTGATTGTATCGATACAATTTTTTGTGATGACTGTGCTTCAGTATATTATGTAAGGATATATATAAGGATATACTAAATACCATACAAACAGCAAATATACTGTCTGTTAATTATATATTACACATGAAAGAGCATTGGAAAAGTCCTCACTGTTGAATAAAGGATTGACTGTGACTTACCTCTCAAAGGCCAGTTTCAGTAAAAAAAAAGCAACTTCTCAGAGGAAAACCACAAATAATTTAGGTCTCTCAACATCTACAGTGAGCTGTTTCAGAAAAATATCCAGGGAGTCAGGGGAAATCTCAGTGTGTAAGGGGTAACATCGAAGCCTCTGTTTGATGCATGTGACCTTCCAGCCCTCAGGAGGAAATACATCAGAGACCATGGCACAGTGAGCAATATAGCCACATGGGTATCAGGATTCTTTTGCAAAACATTGTTACAGAACATACTGCCCTGCTGCATTCACAAATGTTATTGCAATATAGCAAAAGCCACATAGAGAAAAAAATATTTGTTTTAGTCCAAAAATTGAAAAAAACAAAACAAAAAGAACAGTAAGCGAAAGCACAGCTGAATAATGTATTTGAAAATTAAACTCCACTCTCTCAGGAAAGGGTTTTAAGAAAACAACAACTTCACCTTTCTGTGACACTCTACTCCTGCATTACACTAATGATGCAGGAGGGCTTTTTACAATGTCCCATGACTGGAGGAGTAATGTACACATTTTGAAGGCAGTTTTTTTGTATGATGCAAATTTTAACCAGTTAACATCCACCTAATTTATAGTAATCAACTACAGCTATCAAGAGTTATCCTCTAAAGCTATCACCTGAATCTGATATAAGAAAAATAGCCTATACTGCTTCTACATTCTACATATCCCTATTGGATCATATTTGTGGTTAGATATGGACTGATTCCAGTTATGATGGTACAGATTTTTAAAGGGTGACAATATTTTCCTTACACTATTCCTCCTATTGTATTCGATGTAACGTTAGAGACACAGCTGAAGTGAATTAAGCGTTCTTGAGCTCTTTCAGCCATAAAGTAACCATAGTATACTTTTCCAGAATCACTCTATTGTTTTTTTGCCCACAAGACATATACAGTGGCTGCATCAAAATATTAGCAGTTACTTCAAACCGCAGCAGTCAAGGCTTGTAAACTAAGGTACCGCAGTTTTAAAGGAATAGTTGGCATTAAGTGACATATCTGACCGCAGGCTAGCTACCAGTGCAGATACCCCAACACATAACACCATGGGTGTGGGACTTAAGCTCATTAATATTGATTATCTGAAAAAAAATAAAACAAGTAATGAAATTGTGCTTTTAAATGTACCGTTCTAAGTACCTATGTTTCTTGCCCACCAGTAAAACTGATGTATACATTCTAGCCTGACAGATCATAGCAATGCCACCAAAGTTGATCTTCCAGCAGCACAGAAAAGGGAAAGGATAAAGTGACAGGAAGGTTTGGTGAACAACGATGAAGAGCAGTGATGAAAAGCAATAAGATACCTCTACAGGGGCATCAAGGACTCAACAACAAATACATACAAACAATATATCAGGGAGCAATTTTTACATCAATAATTAACAGCATGTTGAACAGAATCAAGGTCCTGAGTTATAAGTTACCCAACCTGCAGCTCAGAAAGGACATCTTACTTCTGGCTGTTTGTTTTGCCTACGTCAACATCAAAAGTGAGTAAGTGAAACATCTTTTTACCCTAGCCAGGGATGAGCCCATTCTGGTATCAGGGCAGCTTAAGGTGAGATTAATTCTGAGGATGGTCAATGTGAACATACCCAGACATTGCACCTGGAACCCACCTAAAAATCCCAGACCTAAGTATTCAGGATGGAATAGTCCCAGGAAAACCAATAGAAAATTAAACAAATTTCAAAAATTTCAAAAGAATTTCAAAATTTCAAAAGAAAGCCGTTATCTTCAAAGATATCATACACCCTTGCTTCCTCATATTTAAACTGTTAACTTCTGTTAAAGGTTCTGTGCAATTAAAGAATAAAGAGATTAACAGTTTCTATTGAAACGCTGTAACCTTCATTAACCCACTAAACCTGAAATGGAAATAAACAATTGCATTGCACTGCACTAACACTGCTACCACATTTTACATGGAGACTAATCAATATTTTTTCCTTAGCAAGTTCTGTTTTTCTTTTGTTTTTCTTTTTTGCTTTTATATTTTATAAAAGATCCATCAAAGAATTTTATTTTCCTCTTTTGTACAATGACAATAAAAGATTAATTCAATCATGCAGGATAGTTCTATTTGCTAGAAAAAAAGAAGCAGCTTAAAAAACTGCATGGTTGTTGGAAAATCGTACAACAGTGTTTTCTTTTTACCAAATCAAATATAGACTCTTCAGAAAACTGTTTTCTGCAGGCAAGGGAACCAAAGAAAATGTTCCTTGAAATAACACTCGAATATTTGTATATCTAATCAATCAACAACCAACATTTTATTGATTCAGAAATTTAATTATGTCCAAAATTGACTTTTTAGAGAGAAATATGATTAATCAAAATTGAAAAATTACAAAGACTTTGTAAGTCAAATTATTAACATCAATTTTTATCATTGTCTTATACCAGTAGGTTTTTCATTATCATTTTTGCTGCATGCTTTCAGGGATAGATTAAGTAGAGCTGGACAATATTTCCAATATCAATATATATCACGATATGGTACATTGGTGACATGACTTTTACATACATTTTCATTATTTTAATATATATCACAGTCTATAAACATACCATTGGTCACTGACTGATGTTCCAGGTTTTCATGTAGTTTGATGTATATTTGTTTTTCAAAACTAATGTTTTTTGAAATGCTATGTTGGAGGATTTTTATAAACACAGCAAAAATTTGTCATAACTTTGTATAGATATCTGTTGTAAGCATTCTTGGCTGTCTTTTTAAGCTTTTTATTTTTCCGAAATCGATACTGAAATTATATCGTATCGACTGAAATTAAGAAATTTATCGTGACATAAATTTTGGATATATTCCAGCTCTACGATTAAAACATCCACAAATTAATAAAGGGGCTTCGAAGGTTAATTTAGGTATAAATATTGCTTTCAAATATCCATGTTTTATGGCATTTATGAATATAATTATAGGGTGGGCCTTATTAAACAAAAAAACTCAAATAAATACAGTACAACAAAGTCTCCCCGAAATTCACCTAGAATTTTCTTTTAAGGTTTCATCACTCAATACATATAAAATAGTTGAGGTGCATCTTGTCAATAACATATCCACACGCAGCTTTAACACCATCATGCTAAGGTGCGAATAGAGAAAAGATTACTGAACTACAGTAATCAGAAGTGTTAATGCCTCTGAATAGAACAGACTGGAGCCTTTCAGCATTGGCCATAAACCAGGCAGTGCTAATATGGGTTGTTTGTTTGAAAACAACTGGAGTGTATTTAATTGAATTTTGCCTGGTGAGCTTCTCTAAAAGTATTTCAAAATTTTAACTCCCACTTATTATTAACTATCAAACTTATGTGAAATACCCTTTAGTTTAGTACTGATTGGGAGATTTTAAGCATATACTTTACCAGCTGTAGCATGGTTAGCAGCAAGCCAGTCGTGGCCTTCACAGAGCTATGCTGCTGTTTCCGTTTCTACAAAAAACCCATAATACTAGAATTAAAACGATCTCATCCCAATGGGATATTAATGCAGCCCTATTTTATACATGTTCATTTTAAATCTTCAAACTGATACCACTGTACACTGAAAACATGCTGCGTTTTTAATTAAGTATTTTGATATACCAGCCCATGCCTGTTTGTGTTATAGTTATTATAATGCCGACTCATTAAACTCTAAATTATGAATACACATTATGATGTTAATTATATGCTAATGATGAAAATAGCCTAAGTCTATTTCCTGTTGTGCTACCACAATATTATGCACATTTGCTAACTTGCTTTATAGCTCATACACTAAAGCTGTTTTTAACGTGACATAGAACAAGATGGAATTTCCCATCTGAGAGGAAGAAACCATTACATGTCAAGTTTTCTCCCCACACGAGCTGTTTGGGAGTTTGCATTTCAAGAGGAGAGTAACTGGAGAAGAAAAGCTAATCAGGAAGGGCTCTTTTTTTATTTTAATCCCTGCTCTGCTGAGGCGCCTTTTTTTCCTCCGAAAATCTGTTTCTTTCACAGACTTTGCAATCACTTGGAACCCTATTACAGACCGAGTGACAGCATCAATTAAATTCGCAATTATCATGGGGCAGTGACACTCCAGCATGAGAGAGTATGGTAGCACTGTATCGTGTGTGTTTGCATGCGTGTGTGTGTGTAAGCAGGAGATAAAGAGAGAGCGTTGATTGTTAAGGAAAAACTGAGTAAGACAATTTAGTTGTAAAAGGTTTCTTGCTTTTTTTGTGACTCTTGTTATCCATAACAACTCTTTACAAAAATACTCCGATTTTTAGAGAGACTAAAGACAATTCAAGGGCTCCTTCCTCTGTTGTTTTATTGACTGCTTCTTTTCACATTTATTCTTTTTTCATGCAACAGAACAAGCCCTTATAAACAACCACTGGAAACACAACAGTCTTTTTTGCCACATATTTGACCCATAATTGATTATCAGTTTAACAAAAGATTATTTGTCTCCTACTGACATCACAGATAAGAGTCTTGGCTTTTGTTCAGCTTAAGTAGAGATTTATTCAGACCAAAAAAAAACAAAACAATAAGGCTGATTAAGTCAGGCAACAGAATCATAGAATTTACAAATAAATAGTGTTTTTGCGCCCATGGACGTTCAAGATAAGACAGCTGACTTCAGAATTGAATATGTGAATATGTGTCAATTCTACAGTAAAAGTTTTTCATGTTGGATGAACTTGTTTGGATTGCGCTATATTTGGCCAGATGTGGCTGATATCCTTATGCCATTACTGTAGCTCTCTCCATTAAAGCATAATCAAGGCCCCAAAAGGGAAAAAATACAGCGTGTCCACATTGATCTTTTTACCTATAGAGCCTACACTGGAGCAGAGCCGCAGATTAAAAATTCATAAGCGTATTAAGGTCTATAAGAGCATTATTCATGTGTGCCGTCACTGTGTAATACAGCGAGGTGCTCATCATACATGTCTCTAACGGAGGGCACACGCAAAAACACAAAGTCACAAAAGAGGTCTGGGTACATTCCAAGTGTCAACGCCATCATGCACATGTGTGTGGCCTGGCATTGTTCCCTCCTTGAGTACCTCACAATGTGTTGGCATGAATACCTGCTTGACACAGCAGATTGGCACTAATGGCTTTACACGCAATGCCATCTGTAAGCTGGACTGCTGGCTCCCACATCTTCTTCAAGCTCACTGCATTACAGCATTCTGCTCTGGCTTCATGCACCGTTTCAATTAACTATTGAAATGAAACGGTACAAAACACAATAATGGATTCCCAAGAATAAAATAAGGTGAGTGTTTAGAACTGCCCTCTTTTTTTAATTGTCCTTAGGTGTCAGTGTGTGTGTTTGTGTGTGTACAAGGTTGTTTGTCACTGTGTTGCCATGTGGTCAATTGGAAACCTGTCCAGGATGTAATCAGGCTTTCACCCTTTCTATTAAAGGCTGCTGGAGAGGCAACCCTCAGTGACTCTTCAGGGCAAGGGGTAGAAGATGGACAGATGTTGAGGTAGAGACCAACAGAAGTTTGCATCTGCTTCTGAGTTTATACTGCAAAAAGAATTCATTGAAACATTTTGAAACCCAAAATCTAAAATACTCCAACTGATCAACACAGAACTGGGTAATGAAACGGATTAAACTTTTATACCATTTGGCAAAAGACAGAGATTTTTTTTGGAATCGTTGCCCCTTATTTTCTGCATGTCATCTGGGCAGTTTTTTTTTTTTTATTATTGTTTTCCAACAACATTTCTATGATTAGTCAGAAACTTGAAGTGAGCATAGCAGATCCAAGGAAAAGTTTAAATTGCGCTGTAGAAGTAAGGAACTGCTAAGACTTCTTAGAAGTCCTTTGAAGTATGAAATGTCCCTTTCAGAAGAAACATTGTTCTTTTTTTCTTAACACTTTAAGTAAACAAAGCGTTATGAAACAACAAATTGACTAATCAAACATAGACTGCAATACTACATGTTTGTGATTTAATTTTGTGTAACCAAAACAAAAAATAATTGGCATCTTTACTTGTTTCAGAAATATTGTGAACAATTTATGAAGATTGGTTTATCTAGTTTGCTACATAACTTGTAAACGAAAATCTGGTTGAACCTCTTAATTCTTTTATAATACAGTGTTTTCAGTCACTCAACCAGAATTGTCTAGTACCGCTCACTGTCAAGGACACTTAGATACTCAAGAACTACTTCTTTTTTTTACTTTAAAATAAGAATTTTAAACCAACAGACAGGCTATAGAGCTTAAGCACATGTCTTTATATCAAGGACTCGTAATAATAGCTTAGAATTATCTCAACTGAATTCTGTCAGCTACAGAAAGCACTTCATGACAGAATTCAGTTTCACACAAAAAGAATGCTGTTTTAATATTGTTTGATATAGTGGCACAAGATTTCTTTAGTCCCATAGTTCGCAACTTCATCACTCAAGGTGGAAATGAAGCCAAATTGAATATTAGTTTAACAGCAGGGAGGCTGGATAATTCAGGTCTAGCTCATCAGTGGGCATGTGGAAACCAAGACCTAAAAATACAAAAGCAATTTGTGCCTTTTTGTCTATAAGCGCAAGACACGTCCCACTGAGCTGAAAGCTCGTAAACAGCAGCCCAACTTCAAGTACTAACACTTATACAAACACACTTCTCACTCTCTGTGGCTTTCTACAGCCTGCAGCAGTCACAGAGGGATCATTACTATTCATTTGCTGAGCAAACTGGCCACACAGGCTTATAAATTAGCTCATCTACCGCAGCTGGGTTCTAAGACAGTTGGCGCATGCCTGGGACTGGGAGCCCAGCCATTACAGTGCCCAGCTTTCGAGACACCTTCTGTCCAGTCAATGTGACCTCCCTCAAGCTCGTATCTCTTTTGAAAGAGACGAGAATGTGTGTTGGAGTCCAAGGGTGGGACAAGCCTGGTCAATGAGTGTAATAAACCGCATAGCCCTAGGATCACAGCCCTGTGCGTGTTGAGCAGAGGAAGAGCACAGTGTTAAAATACTGTCAAATCGAGTGTAAATCAATTTGAATAAAATATCACAAGCAGGACCTTAGAGAGCAACAGGGAGGAGAGTTGACAGGTTTGACCTACAGGGACACGAGGGAACACTCTGACTTCTCTGCCTTGGAGAGAGGATCAATGGTGGAAGAACAAAGCTAAGCTATTAATTCAACTGGACATGTCAATTCCCATCGGTCTGTGCAGAATGGTACTGATCATGACTAGCCTCTTGGGCAGACGAGGTCTGGGGCTTTTACTGAGCCTCAGTAGACCATTGATTTATTGAACATTTTATGATTACCTGGAAGGCATCACATCACAGTGGAGAAATGTGAATCAATTCCAATTGCAGAGATATAGAGACCCATGGAAAACTTGAAGCGTGACTCTGGGATTACATTATGTTAATCACCTTCTGTGTTAGATGTGTAACAGAGGTGATCACCCGAGGTTAAATTAGACATGTAAAATACCTGA
>JAUZNJ010038461.1:0-11082 GCA_034780135.1 Jordanella pulchra
ATATATAGTTTCTTTTTTATTTTAGTTAAACGTATTTGGTTTTTTTACACATCCATCCATTTATTTCGTCAGGGTTACGGTGTGGTTGTCAGGGTTACGGTGTGGTTGGCAGACTGTAGGTGAAAGGCGGGGCAGACCATGGACAGGTCGCCAGTGCCTTGCAGGGCGACACAGATTCACACAAACATGTACACCCATGCACACACACACACCTAAGGACAATTGAGAAATGAACAGAACAGTCATGTTTATGGACTGTGGGAGGAAGCCGGAGTACCCGGAGAGAACCCACGCATGCATGGGGAGAACATGCAAACTCCATGTAGAAAGACCCCAGGCCGGGAATTAAACCCAGTACCTTCTTCCTGTAAAGAAACAACACCACTCACTGCCCATCTTGCAGCCCTTCTCTTAAAGACAGCTGTCAATTTGATTTTTATTACCGTAAATAGTAGCTAAAGACGCATTTTAGTTTCTTTTAGTTGTAGATTTGCAGAGCTTTCTCAGTATTAGCATAACAATTTTACTTTACACATGGCTTAACAATGTGCAGCATAATAAAATATGTCTTTACTGTAGCTGGTATAATAAACTTTATATTTTTGGATGAACCTCTCTGAGGATCCAAAAAGATATAAAATTTCTTGCTTACGTTCTGCTAAAGCATTGTGAAGATTAATGACAGGCATTAAGCCGACGGCCAAGTCTTATTTCAGCTTTTTAACTTCCTTTGAATGTAAAAATTGGCCACGGGGAATAACATTATCAACTCCGGTTGTAATCTAACCAGCTGACTGCCTGTGTCTGACAGTCATTATTGTAACTTCACAGCCATTTTTCTCCATACATAAGACACTATTACTCCTTTATAAAGTCTCCCTTTTCTGTGTGATTTTAAAATAGCTCAGTGTTATTTTATTTTATTTTTTTTTTGGATTGGCTAAGCATGTCATTTTTTTCATTAACCTGCACAGACTCTGTCTGACTGAACCAAGCGCAGACAGAGCCAAGAAGTGAAGCCTGTAATTAGGTTTTAAGTGAGTGCCATTAATAATGCTGCGCTGAAATGATGCAGACCTGATCTAGACTTCAATGTACAGCAGGTTTGTGGGCTGTCATGGCGTGGAATGCTCATAAAGGTGTTTTAAGTGCCTCCTCCTTCTTTCCCCCTGAGTGCAATCAGCTGTTTATGTCTTTCATTCAGGTGTTGCTCAGTCGCTCAGTGGATTGACAGCTGAACCTTCTGGCAGCTCATGTCATCTGTGTCTTATGGTTTTCTTGCAGTCGCAGTGGACGGCACTGTTGCTAGGCTTGGGTGCGAAAATAATTTATGATTTAAATTTTATGACAAGATGGTTTCTATTGCCTGAAAAAAAAACATTAAGCTTAACAGGTGCTTCAGTTAGCAGTGGGACACAATGGTTCCAGGATAGCTTAACTTTAAACTTATAAAATCAGGTAATAACGGCTGCTTAAACCAAGACCAACCAAGACAAAACTCTCCAAGACCAAGAGCAAGGCTGAATCTTTAGAACGAGCATTATATTTTAAGACAATATATATACATATATACTGAATTTTCCAGACTCTAAGTCGCAGTTTGGTGACTTGTACTCTGGAGCGACTTATGTGTGAAATTATTAACACATTATTATATGATATCACATGTTTTTTTCACACTACCTCCAGAGTTAGCGAAGTTGTTTAAAAGCGACAGTGGATTCACAGACACAGATGGTTTGGTAAACTTGTTAGCATGTTATTTATGCTATAGTTCTCTGAATAGCTCTTAATATGTTAGCATACCAGGCACGTTCTCTGTTGTTTTATGTGTCATGTAACGTTAGCATACCATACAATTATTCAGCCTGTTGCTGCCTCTATTCTATTTTTATTTTAAATTTTCGAGATGACATGTCTGTTTTTGCTTTAGGATTTTATCAAATAAAATTCACCCTAACATCTGATTTATACTCCAGTGCAACTTATATGTATTTTCCTTCACTATTATGCATTTGATGACTGGTGCAATTTGAACTCTGGTGCGACATATAGTCTGGAAAATACGGTATAATTTTTATCACAACATGGATTGAAAAAGATTATTTGTTTAACTTAAACTATTTTGTGATATTAAATAATCATCATAAACCAATAATGCATTGAATGCAACCATGCATTGATACCCAATCTCTTCACTGAATTGATCAGTTTACTATGTTTACTTTGCTTTTAATTCACAATCAGTTCTTTTAATTGTTTTGCTGTGTTTTTTTATGATGTTCATTTGCATCGTAAATGGCATTCTGTTTTGAAAAAATTACAGGGTCTCAAATCAACCTTGCTCAAATTTTTCAAGGACTAGAAATACATGGTTGATAGCAAGACCCAGCGATCACAATCCGAGACCAAGACAGATCATTCTGGAGCCCCCATCCCTTTCATGATCACGTCAGTAGATGGCTTATCTCTATACGTTTTTCCTGATTATTTAATTGGTTAATGATTACATTACATTAGTTGATGCTTATCCATATATCTTAAAGCCTATGTAGGTATACAGGCAACTATATAATAAAATTAGATCTCACAGTAAGTGTTTTGGTTATTACAACAAAAAAGAATCTGTAAAACAAAGTGTTTGATTTGTTAAAACTTCATGCAACTTGTAAGAAATTAAATACAATATCAATGATTCCCCATGCAAACAGCTCAGAATCAGGTCAAGCATTGAAGCTGCAACATTGTTATAGAATAAAAAGCGATTTTGCATCTCCACAAATGGAATAAAACAACTAAATAACTGAATTTGGTTTTAATTACTTTAGATAGTTTAGATTTTAAACTCACAAAAGGTCTACTTAAAGGCAAGATCAGATACAAACTTCACCTTCAATCGTGTTAGCCAACTTAACTTGTATGGAGATAATTTTTAAAACTTATGATCACCAAACATCAACAATAGCATTTTAAGGTTAATAAGGTAATGCGTGACATAGCTTGATGAGTTTTAAATAGTATATAATGCTCCCATTTTTATTGAGCTGAAGCCAAAGGTCTAAAACCTTTTCTTTGTACGCAAAAGGTCCATTTTTCTCAAGTATTGTTTGCAAATCTGACTAAATCTGTCTTGGCAGATTAGTGAATAAAATTATGCTTTTAAATCAACATCTAACATGTATCCTATACATGTGAGGTGGATGCATTATCCAGGAAAAGATCTCACTAACTGAAATTTAGACAGATTTTTAAACGCTGAGAGAGAGAAATATGCATTCTGTGCATAAAATTTTCTAGACATTTGGGTTTAGTAAATAAGAGTAGGATAAATAGAAAGAAATCCACCTAAAATGAATCTATAAGAAAGGTTTAGGAAGAAGAAAATTCAAGATAGCTTAAATCAGCCGAAAGTGACTGAAGATTGATGATCTTACTTTTTATATTTAAAAGCAGCCAAATCAGGGACGGCATACTCTCACACAAAAATTGGATTTGATATATATTCAAGGTTTAAATTGTGATTTATCTACCATGAAGAGGAAACTAAGAATTAATTGTGTTCTTTTATTCTTTTTACTTTAGATATCCTAAAAAAATGTGTACCCTGTATTTGGATATAAAAGAGCTCTTTTAAGAAGTAAGTCATTCAACACAAAAACTGTTATTGGGAACACAACTCTGGCAGCATTCAGCACTGGCTTGTAATTTCTGCTTTTGTTTTGACAAGCACTGTGGAAGGGTGTCAGCACTTCCACTTATCCAAAAAACTGTACCACTTTATATACTTTACACCAGAGGGCCAGTTAGTTATTTTTGCAAGTCTTTTTTTACTATATAATCAGTCTTTTCTTCAGAGTGAGGATCAAACTTATACAATAATGTAGATGTGGAAATAAAATATGGGACACTGTAACTATAATTCAACTGTGTGAGTCCCTTTGTTGTTTTTTATTGTTTTGATTAGGGAGGTTTTGTCAGAACAGGTTGTAGGTATATTGGGATAAAAACATGTCTTTTAAAGTTGTGAGATAGCAGTGAAGTTTTCCAGTTGCTGTGGTTGCAAATAACAAACTATATTTAATATTTGGTAAGGTGTTGCCCTTCTGTTTTAGTTTGTGTGACTCAAAGACTCCCTTTTTTTCAGAAGTATGCTTTTTTGTGTTTTACCTTATTTTTATACTTTTAACACCTTTTAGGATTTCTGGCTTCAATATCCAATCATATAAGCCTTTTATAAGTGGTGAGAAATACACATCTCCTGTTTAATTAGCTCCTACAATACCTAAGAATGCTCTCTGCCAAATTTATCTCAGTTCACAATTACAGTTATAAAAAAAAAAAACTTTGAAGAATATAAAAATCATTTGAGAAAATAATTAAGTTTTATATTTTAATCTTATACCTTAAAAAGCATGGCACAGAATCAAAGCTGTGGCCCTTACAGATTGATACAACATAAATCCAAAGCCAAAGAGTCCTGATCTCTGAGGTGCTCTAGCTTTTAGACCAACTAACTACCTGTCCAATGCTGCCTACTTCCTCATGTTTCCTATTTAAATGTGCCAACTGTTAAGTGAATGTTGTGTGCACTCAGAGGAACACTAAGTCCCAGCTCTCCAACAGCCCCCATTTTCCTTTTAATAAAGAAGCTACAATGACTCATGTCTGCAAAATACTTCTCGGTTAGCTCATGGTAAACTACTCTGTAAGCCAAGGCTTGACTAAATTGAAATGTCTACTATTATATACTTAGTTAAAAAAATTTAAATTTGGTTTAAAAACTTTTCTAAACAACTGTTTTAAGTGCAAAAAAATATGTTATTTTCTCTTTTGCCCCTTGTGCTGTTAGAGAGAACATACAAAATACAGATTCAGTCCTGTTTGGTTCTAATTTGAAATTTTAGAAAGGATTTTATAGAGTTAAACTGAACAGAAGTTCTGTGTGAACAGCTGAATTCTTTTTAGGTCTCTTGTATTCACAGCACCAAAGTTCCAGATAGCGTTGAAATTAAAATAGAACTTGAAGGATAATCAACATGTAAATTAAGGATCTGATAAAACGAGAATGGATGGGGAACGTCCTGCATTGCAGAATCAGATCCATTATCTGCAATGTCTTTCATCCCAGTGTCTTCATCCATGTCTCCATCAGTGCTTTTCTATGAACAAACTAGACTCCTCTTGGACAGATTCTGTTGATACCCTTGATTTTCCCTTTTTTTTGTTACAGCTACTTATCAATAAGTATAAAACTAATGAGCCAGTTATGAGAAAGTGGAGAGTAGATAATACAGATGATTGTGTTTAAATGTAAAAAGTAAAAATACTCAAGTAAAGAGCAGAAAAGTGGTACCTAAGTACAGCAGTATTTATACTGAGTATTTTCAAGTGTTTTTGCATAGTTACTTGACACCTCTGCTTATGTTTGGCCATATTCAACACATTACTTTACAGTGCCCAGGTTTTGAATACTCATTTATTGTAGTTTTGCCACCATGGAAGGAGAACTCTGCTCTATCCAGTCTGTATGCAGTTTAATAGCAGAGAATAAACACAATGCTTGACCCTTGAAATAATGACCTTCTATAATGCATTACAATATATGATGTAAGTTTTTCTGTGCAATCTGCCATATATAACTCCATATATTGCAGCCCTTTTAAATTCACATATTTGAGATTAACATTTTTTGCTGCAACCAGTTTTATTCCTTTATAGTTGAAGCCATAAATATGATTCTTCTTGTGTTTTTTTGGACAATTTTACGAAATGTCTCTTTAAAAAAAGAAATTCTAGCATTAATTCTTCATTCTATGCTCATGACAATGATATCACCAAAGTAAATAGATGGTGGTGGGATAACACGTCAGAGGAGATAACAGAAATAGAAAACGTTATTTGATTTTCTTTCGCTTGTCATAATTATTTTTTTTCCCTTAAAGGTTTTGACAGCAAAAGATTTCAGGATGGTGCAATGACGACTTGAATACCTGTGGTATCTGCTGTATTTATAGGAACAAAATATCCACTGTAGGATGTTGCCATAAAAGCAGATCTGTCGATGTGATATGATATCCTTGTGGTTTAGGTTTTAAATAGAATCCAGAGAATATCATATGTTAATTCCACTGCACCATACTGCCTTGTTATTTTCTGGTTATTAAACTGACTCTCTCAGTAAAACAGATGCTGTTCTATTCTGGGAAGCAGGCGGTTTTTGAGAGTGCACATTACATTTGACCCGACAGAATGAGCCCGGACCCCCTCCTGCTCAAACAGATTTCCACCTGGCCTCGCCATAGGACAATAGATGAATAAATAAGACAGCCAGCACATCAGCATGTGGTTACTGGGTACTCTATGATATAAATGAGTGACTGTAGTTCACATAGGGGCCTGTGAGAAGGTTTCATCTCATTTCATTGTCATATTTGGGTCAGATATTGTACTCAAGCTCTCCAGCGGTGTTCTGTTTCTGTGCTTCGGTGCGTTTTGTCTCTCTCTCCGTCTCCTTTCTCGTTTTCTGCCTCTCTCCCTGCCCATAGGTGACTTTTTTTCCCCCCTTACTTTCCTCCACCGGCTCAACTTATCTCTCTGCCTCCAAAACCCTTTATCTGTCTCCCTTCCTTTGTTTACAGTCTGCGCCCATATGCAAACCGCCTTCTGCCCTGAGTGTCCACATTGCACAGGCTGCAAAAGTGTTGCAGTTGTGGCAGTCCATCGTCAGCCCCTGACTTTAGAGAGAGTCCCATTGAGCTCCATGTGTCCCCCACAGAGCCGACGCACTGCAGACCAAACTCCGGCTCAGCCAGACCACTCATCAGTCACACCTTTTTTTCATGCAACATCAAATCTGTCAGTCGGTTGCGAGCTGAGTCTGTAGGAACTGTTTTAATATTGCAGCACAACAAACAGCACAACACAAAAAGCTGCTATTACTCCAGAAGGCCACAGTAGGAGGTGAGGTAAATAATTTGCCTTTCTCCTTGTTGACGCTCAATGATCCTCTGGGTGTAGTAGAAAAATAGATCAAAGTTTAGGATCAGTAACCTAAAGGTGCAAAGAACAACAACAGTGTTGGAGAATTTTCATAATTTCATCCCATAGAAAACGGCCGTCTGGGTCGCAAATTGGTATAATTAGATCTAACAAAGATCTGCTAAGCTGATAAAATTTATCACTCTAAAAACGCCTTACCATTAACTGGCTTTAATTTTCCTATAGGCTAATCTTAACTTATTTAGGAGTTTTTTACGCAGTTTAACCTAAAATATTAAGTGTGGTGGTCATTAGAGTTTAAAACGATCCAAAATCCGCTGTCCTTTTTGTGTGTTAGCTTTGATAGCATCTCCACACATCAACACATACTGGCCAACCAATGCACAAAACACTCCTTACACCAGAATTATCACATATTACACTGCAATTAATGCTATGGCACCAGATATTAGTTTAGGAAAATATCTGTAAATATCAGTTAACAACAAGGTTTAGTCATTCAAGTCAGAGACAAATGCTGGAGTTTGGATCCAGTCATATTGACATAAATAAACACAACCTTGCAAGATTTTGACTACATGTTGAAATCATCTGGTCACTAAAATGGACACTGTGTATCACCAACTGTGTTTTCATTGAACATTTGATTAAGACTGAATCTATACTTTTACCTTAAACAACCACAGCTGAAACTACTCAGTAGCATAGCTAATAGTTTATTTGTTTGAGTTAAATTCTTTACATTTCTTAAATTCAAGGTCTAGTACAGGACTAAAAAGACCAATAAGTAATAAGGATAAAAAATATATCAGAAGAGTTTGATAGTTTTAACAGGACTGTATGAAATTCAATGGACAGTAGGATGCTAACAATTCTAATGATATAAAGGTGGATTTAGAGGCTGAAATGATGAGGATAAACCAGGATGTCATACCTAAAAGTAACATAATGCATTTAGCCCTGCTTTTTTTCTTGGATGTTATGAAAGGTTATACTGATTAAATTTAATGTCTTTCATTGTCTTGTTTGGAGGATTTTTGAGTTTGTTTTTTGTTGTTGTTTTTTTATCTTTGTATAATATAAAATATTTACTATTAATATACACAGCTTGAAAAGGGCAAGACTAGAGAGCGTAATGATCTGAGAACAAAGAGCTGAATAGTGGGAACGGGGGGAGCATGTAAAGAGCTCAGAAAATGAATAAGAAACAAGGTTATTTCTGCTTTCATTACAACCAACGTTCTTAGAAAATGATAAATTTTTGCCCACTTTATTCTTATACTATCTTATCATTTTCAATACATGTACACACACCATCCACCTGAGGGCCTATTTGAATAACTCTGTAAAAACATGTTTTTTAAAGAATATAATTTACATAATATTGTCATCACTAAAGATAACTGAAAACACACAAGAGAAAAACCTTCTGAGGGGCGTTATCATAATTGATGTAGGGAAAGGAAAAGGAAATTCCATCAGTACCTTATTTTATATTCTTGAACACCTTTTTTCAGCAAATGCTATTTCTTGTAGCTCCCATGTCAAATGTCTGTCATGCTCAAAAATAAACTATAACTCTAAAATATTCAAGATATAAAACTATTTACAGTAAGACACAACATTTGCAATGAATCAGCCTCCCGGTCTGACACCAGCTCCACTTGGCTGCTTGCCTGCTTTCTTCACAGCTCATAGAAACTCTAACAGCAAAGTCTTGTTCTGGTTCTCATTGAGTATTTACAATGTGAAAATGTAGGTGAGTTGAATGCGAGTATCAAAATTTAATTTATGCTTCAAAAATAGGAACCTCTCTACAGTCTCATTCTCCTGGTTCCTATTCAGGGATGTAAAGAATATGAATTTAATCTTATATAAAGTTAGATAAGATTGATAAGACAATTTAGATTTAGAGTTAAAAGTTTTAAAGAAAGTCAAAGTCAAGAATTAGATTTTAAAATCTTTGGTAAAATAACGCAATAGATTATAGTTATAAGATGTGGCTCTATTTGTTCTTCCTCTACCTTTCACAGGCGAGAGTATAAGCAAATAGAGCTACCTTAAAAATGGTATACTTTTAAAATTTGCATGTGTTCCTTCTAACGCATACATATATGTAGCATAAGATGTGAGAATACAAGTTCAAAAGTTACTATTACAAGTAGAAGAGTTAGAAATTTGCAACAATACAACCAAAACAAAGCATAAAGAAATAATAATAATAAATTTACAATGTTGAATTTAGAAATTTACCTCTACAATTACAAATTTGCTGGTCCAAATTAAAAAAGTTACTAGTACAAATGAGAAATTTACAAATACTACGCAAAAATTCATAAATGCATTAATTCCATTTAAAAGTAACAAGTAACGATCACAAATTCATGAGAATATTCATAAATTGACCAGTTTTAAAAGTTACTAATTCATGAATCACAAATGTACCAGTACAAATCATAAATTGATTGAAGCTTGCTGAAGCTGTTACACTCTTTACCAGTTGGTGGAAGTAATGCACCTGAAGGTTGTTTGCCGACCACTATTAAACAAGAATAGGAGGACGAAGATTAAAAACGGAACCACTGATTAAACTTTATCTCTTTACTAGAATCTTGTTTTCAATTACAATTACTACCACCAGCTGGTAAAATATGTACAGCCTCTCCAGGGGTTGAAAATTTTGATTCACAGGCATGTATGAGTTGACGAGGAACAAATAAATACACATCAACTGACTAATATTTATTTTTCAGACACTTAGTCTACATTTTTTGACAAAGAATCAGGTCAAAACCAGAGAAGCAGTTTTTCAAACTCACAGATTGCATGAAGTTTTCCTGCAATGGTTCACCTCTTCATTTGTATCCTGCAAGTAAATCAACAATTTCTTAGATTAATTTGGTTTAATCATAAGATTAAATGCAGCATATGAGATGAATAATCCTTGTCTCTTTTTTTGGAAAATGTTTGAATTGGAAACGTTTCACTATGACATAAAAAGCTTCCTTTGCTCATGGTTTGCTGCCAATGCACTTTTCAGGAAAATTGAATAAATAAAACAAATGCCATTATAGGGTTTTGTGTTTGAATAATAAAAATATACTTGTTAGTAAGGAAGGTCAGGCTGACAAGTTGGTCCGAAATTTTACTCAAGTCAGAGAAGAACTTTTTAAAAAAAGAACTTTTTTGCTTTTTACTCAAGCAAAAGAAGGAAGTAATAAATAATTTGAGTAAATGAGGAAAAAAGGTTGGCTAAATAGCTTCTCAAAACTGAGTAATTGTTGGCTTGTAACATCTGAGTTGAGAGAGAGAGTCATGTTTTTCCCAGACAAGTCTTCAGCATAAACTTACTATTGTTCTTCTTTTGTTCACTCTAATGTTTAAAGAGCCATTCTGTTATTCCTATCTTTATGTTCAAAGATAAAGAAAAACATAAAATATTTACAAAAACAATGTGGATTAATGTTTTTTAACCTTAAGACAGAAAACAATAAAATATTACCGTACCTATACATCTGGTATTATTCTATTGTGAAAGTTAATTGCATTTTTTTTTCACAAAGCAAAAGTAAAAAACAGCTAAAACCAGAATTTTTGTTTTATACCTATATTTGAATTGTATTTTTCTTCCTTATCATGTTTTAACAAAGTTAAGAGCCATAGAGGAAGAGTCTCTTGCAGCTCCAGAGCTGCATCTTGCAGACCTCTGGTTTATAATAGACTTGTAAAAGGAGTATTTCCCCTTAAGATTTTTTTTCCTTGCATGACCTGTAGTGAAGTCCAGAACTTGACACTAGGACACTCTACACAACCTTAATTTTGTTTGTTTCCTAAGCTATCCCACACTGTTCTTGCAGGAGAATTTAGGGGTTTTTTTTCCTACTACATTACCCAAGAGTGTTTAAGTCAAAACTGGAACGCCTTGAATTAACTAGAAAGCACTCGCAGAGCGCAGACTTCGGTGTAGCCGCTCATTTCCCTATCTCTACATGTTAAGAAATTTTTGTTTTTTGTTTTTTTTGAGCTTTTTACGGCACTAGTGGCTCGTTTTTCTGACAGTAGGCTGACAGGAAAGGGGGTATG
>JAUZNJ010038462.1:0-15006 GCA_034780135.1 Jordanella pulchra
ATCAAGACCATCACTGCAGTAAGAAGTATTGTAAGTCATTTTCAGCAGCACTGATTTAAATAAGCATAGGTGAAAACTCTGTTTTTGTCTTACCATAGTGTACTCTAGTAATACAAAATCAGAAAAAAATGGTCAACTTAGTTTTTTTTCATTTTAAAAAATGCAGCTTAAGATAACCCATAGTCCAAAACTAACACAGGTTTAGTTTGTCATCTTAAATTGTATTTCAAAACATTAACAAAATGGCTCAAGTATAATAAAAAGAGGTGAAGCAGGTTTGCATTGTCTAAACAACATACCTTACTGAAAAGCTACACCTTCTGTCTGCAGTTTATTCTAACCCGGTAACCTAGACCCACAGCTTGCCGAAGGCTGTCTTACATGTGTTGCCGACCTGCAAGCAAGCAGAACATTTTTTCTCTGTGGCGCTCTCCTGGGATTTGGTGTGGCAGGGTGAAAAAACCAAATAACAGCAGCTTCATCCTTGTCAGGGTAATTTCTTTGAATCCTATAGAGCTTGCACAAATCCTTGAAAGTAACACAATAAAGCAAGAATGATGAGACGACCTATTAAGCAAATGTGTGAACCAGCTAATAAAGACCGCTTATATGTAAATACTACTTTTGTCTGTATTTTTGAGAAATTCCCTTTTTCTGCTCTTCTGATTGCTCAGATAGGACGAGGCTGCTGAAGGGTTGCAGGAGGTAGAGCATACGAAGTTTAAGGCTTGAATTTAGGTTTCTTTGGAAGATTGTTTAATATCTCTTAAAAGGGTTGAAAGCAGGCTTGAGGCAAGTCAGTGGAGATTCTGCCTTCCTTCCCTGGATTATCATTTTTAAGCAGCTTCCTTGGGAACATCCATAATGAAAGTTTCAACAGCAAGGGATAGAGAGAGGAAATACCTTAGCACCTTAGTTATTTCACCAATTTACCTCATCTCTCAAGATTGTCAAACTGTGCTCCTTATTCAAGCAAAGAAGAGACTGTTCATCCCTAAATGCAAAGGCTTCGAGAGGTTCACTTTGTTCCACTACCTACTAGGGTCTGATCTCATTCAGTTTATCCACTTGAGACATTGAATCTTAGAATAATTTTGGTTGTGTACATAAACTTTAAAAAAAACAACTCATTGTCACAGGTACTTGACACAAAATATTTTACAAGATGAATTTTATGTTACTATTTGGTAAAGTAACAATAATTATGTCTGGAGGGAACAGCAAAGGAAATAATTTTCTATGCGACTGACCCCACATGAGCAGTACTTTCACTTTGAAGACCTTTAAAAAAAAGTCTGTCTGGTTGTACCCAAGAAGGTCAACATTTTGTTAGGATTTTATATGATAGACCCAAGCAAAGTAGCCATACAATTATTTTAAACAGTTATGATTTTACAATGGTTTTGCAAAATTAAATTGTAAAAAGTGTTGCTTTAAAAA
Organism: Jordanella pulchra; assembly: GCA_034780135.1. Lineage (NCBI taxonomy): Eukaryota > Metazoa > Chordata > Actinopteri > Cyprinodontiformes > Cyprinodontidae > Jordanella > Jordanella pulchra. The sequence continues at coordinate 1,441 of JAUZNJ010038462.1, forward strand.
TCCCCTGAGTTGAAACCTTGTTGGGCCCTTTTTGTTTCTTTTATAAACAAAAGTCCTTGTACTTTCTAAAGACTAAAATTTAGTTGCATTCTTCGCAGGATAGTCTAAGCCTATTCAAACAACAAATTGTAGCTGCAAACATAAATTCAAAGTCTTGCAAAATATTCCTTAATAAGATTTTACTGCAGGCCAATTACCACATGAATGTACTTTGATTTAACATCATTGTATTAAAGTGCTGCCTGTAAGTTTATAGTTATTGACCTGTGCAAGGTGATTGCCCTTCATCTCAAATTAAATTTTTTTGTAAATACAGTTATTTTTTTGCTTATTTTCAGTAATGCCTTTTAATTAGCTCCATTATTTCTCCTTTCAAACTTTAACTAGATTTCCTGTCCTGTTAAAGAAAAGCATCAGATAGCATGAGGCCACCACATTTCTCTTTATGGGCAAGTTTCAATATTCTAACACAGCTCTAAAGTTGTCTCTTTTTGTGTAAAGAGTTTGTTTGTCTTCCTGATGTTGCTTGTTCTGTAACAAATCACTGAGGCCTTCACAGAGCTGCTACAATTATTAAGTCAGTCAGTCAGTCAGTCAGTCAGTCAGTCAGTTAGGCAGGCAGGCAGGCAGGCAGGCAGACAGACAGACAGACAGACAGACAGACAGACAGTCAGCCCATCCACACAATGATCCAATAAAAAAGCTACAATTTTATACTGAAGGTGAAATTGAATTACAATTTGTAGTCCTATTGATCTATAGCAGAAACAGAATTACAAAGGATCCACACAAAGAGGCTGCATTTTCTTCCCACTGTGCCATGCTAATACACATAGGATAAATTCTGCTCTCGATAGGTGAAAAAGCCTGAACTATGGAACTACAGGTTGCCCCTTTTCCGATTCTCCCTTCACACCAATAGCATTTGCAATTTTCAGCAGTGGCAGAATGTAAGCTCTGGCTGTGATTCCTCTCTTTGCTGGTTTAATGTTTAAAGAAGACATGCAATTCGAATTGCTGCAGAGCTCATCAATATGAAATTGGACTAGTGGAGGGAAACAAAATGTAAGAAGGCAGCGCAGCAGCTGGCATGCCTCCTTCCGCACACCAATGCTCCATTTCGCACCACAGAAAACCAGAGGAAGACTTTATGGTGAAACAAAAATCCTCAGGCTTTTCACCCGTTTGGGGGATTTCCTATCAGCTGCAAACAGTCTTGCATCACAGATCTGAGTACCTGGAGTTTAAATCTGGAATGAAAGCTCCTTTCAGGGGACATGGCAAACATCAGTATTTAATTGATAAAGAATACTAGCAAAAGACAGTTATTCCAAAATCTGTTGATTAAGATGTGCACATTTTAAATCAATCCATTTTGAATTTATGGATAGTAATTGTTTATGTATTAATGATGTGAATAAAATGATCTGTTAGGTTACATTGAACACTCTAAATCTATCATGGGAACATTTCTTTGGGCATCTGAGCTTGTTATCTGTCACTCAAATGATGATCCAGTAGCATCCATAATGCTTCCAAAGCCCACCCGTTGTTTTCCGCTCACAGATCCTGCTGTGCCTGAAGATGTGTCTGCTGCAGCAAATTATTAAATTGTATTTTTCATTCTTGAGGGTTGTCAGCAATTGTGCAACAAGCTGAATTTCCCAATATAATGTTGATTACCACGGGGACTGTTAAATAGAAGAGCCTAACTGCTAAACAGGAATACCCCTGGCAAGTCTTGTCCAGTGTTACCTATTTTACATCTATTTGTTAATATTAAGCCAGACCCACATTTCACTGATAATCAAGCTCGCTTATAACACAAATGTTTCCCAGCAGAAGGAAACAATTTGTATGTAGAGACAGTCAGAGTTCAATAGACTTTCTGTCATGGACTCCTTCAGCTGATGAAATGTGCAAGGCAGCGGGGCGAGAGGGAGCCATTTGCAGAGTTGACAGATTCCATCATGGATGACTTTAGCATACCTGAGAGCTGCTCTTTTCCTGCCTTCTGTGTGCCCTCTGCAAGAGATAGGGGTGATGAATCAGGCTTTATGGGCCGTCAGGATGCCGACGAGGACAATCCATGTGAATCACTGTTAAAATCTGACATAACTTGACCGGCACCTTTAAACAAGTTCCAAGCTGTTCTACACCCACAGACAAGGTACATTTAGATCACTCGCTAATACAATTTACACTTCTTAGTTTCTCTTTGAAATCCTGCATGTGAGACTTGGCTCTTATTGCAAGGAATAATAAAAATAAAATAATTCTGCTTGCAGCTGAGATCATGATCTTTTGCTTTGATTTGTTCACTGTGTTTTAGAACAATAACAACATTAATCTCAAAGCCTTCGTTTTAACATACTTTTTGAAAACTAGTGCACAAAGCAGTAGCTAGCACTGTGTTGTTTTACTGAACTCTTTCTCTTTAAACACATAAAACAATAAAGACAGGTGACATTGGGCTTGTGAGATATCTCTACATATTCTTTTCAGGCTCATAATACACTAGCATGAACAGAACAGAAAAAAACAACAACATTGCAGTTTCTCTTGTTCTGTTCTTATCTGAGGTGGATGATTTAATCATTCTGAAATTGCTGTTCCTTATTAAAACCTCTAAAGTGTTAGCAAGCCAAATGCAGACACAATATAATAGAGTTTTGAAAATTATGAATAAGGGAAATTAATAACAGTGAACAACTGTGTAACCAGTTGGCTTTTTTGTTAAGCTAAAGGAGAAATGTAGTTTAATATACAAGAGTGAAGTTTTTTAGTACTTTATGTTATAAAATTGTAGCCATGCACCCACTTAACACATATTTTATACCTGAAGGATCTTAAAGTTTTCTGGCTGTCAAATATGATATGTAAACTTTATTATTTGTAGTGTATGCAAGATAACAAAAACAAATAAAACAAGTTGTTTGAAATTAACCAATGAAATAGTTCTAGAAACTAAGATGTATTTAATTTGGTTTGACTTTCATCAGTTTTTAAGTAGGATTAACATCGAAGTTTAAGATCACCTAAATACATTTGCCATATTCTAAATAAGCCTAAAGAATTAGTAAGTAAGAAATCTACTGTAAAATTATGCGACAATTAACATTATTTATCAGGCAGGATGGAAGAAATATTCCCTATAAACAGTCATCTCACTCCATTAAGAATGTCTTAGTCATGTTTTTCTCCATTCAAACCTAGAAGTACAGTTTCAAACCACTTCAGTTTGGTGTGTAGCCCATGTTTACTTTCCTGTTTCTAAGCCAATCATATGATAGTTCCCAAGGTTGCCAAACAGTTGCAAAAGAGCAGCAGCCAGCAAACATGGACGCCAGCAAGAGAAGCGAACCAGAAATAGTCTCAACAATACCTAAGAAACCTTGGCACCCTTCTAAAGTATTTGCACAACAATTTACTGTGGCTGAATCCTCTTTGCTTGTCATCTTGAATTTAACTTAGCTACATCCTTGTCTCTCTTGACTTGGCAATCTGCACAACACTCTCCTTGTTTTGTGTGTTGTTCTGGTTGTAAAAAACAGCTGTCATTATTATTTATATCTCCTTCAATGCTTATTTTACTCAAATGCATACATGAACAAAAAAAGATGAATTCCTATTAACGTGCACAACCTTATCTTTTAATTTATGTCCTATTTATTTTCTAATGTTGGTAGTTTGAAAAAAAAAATGTAATCCATAGCAAGACCTATAGCAATTAATTTCCAATGTAATGAGGTGAAAGTGAAATTCTTCCAAAATAACCACAGGGAAAGATGTAATATTTAAAGGCAATGACTGCCTTAGTAAAGTAGCTGAGCTTGCTAGAAGGTTTGACTTAAGTATTAGCACTTTAGCTGCTAGCTACAACAGGAAAGCTACAACTAAACTGTATAAATTTTAGCATTAGCGCTATTCCAATAAATAGCTAAAGCTGGACACAAATTACATGATATTCACTTGCTTCTGCAGCTGTGTTTGCATTTCATTTTTTAGGCTGTAGTTTTAGTGCAATTATCTAATGTAATTGTAAGATGGATGGAGGGATAGATAGATAGATAGATAGATAGATAGATAGATAGATAGATAGATAGATAGATAGATAGATAGATAGATAGATAGATCCAACTTACAAGAAGCAAAGCTTAGTGACAGAGAAAACAACCACTAGATGCCCAAAACTTTATGTCATCCAAACCTTGTATATCTGATGTCTCTCAGCTCTGATCTTGTCTTATTTTTATTGATGTTGTGAAATCACAGACTTCCCACATGTGTGTATGTGTTTTCTTTCTCTCTGTTTGTACATTTGCATTTTTCCTGTGCCTCAGCAATCATAGAGAACAACACAGCATTGTGCAACAATTGTTTTTTTATGAATAACTATTTATAAATGTGAAAGACAATCTTTAACACTGTTAGTAATTTTTATCAAAATTACCAAGTTTGGGCACCACTTGATAACAAGGAATAATAGACAACAAGCTCAGAGCAGCTTTTATGAATACCTATCATGTGAGGTGTGGTGTTATAAAACAATAGATGGAGAGAAATGTGTTCATTGGTATGCTAAGCCCAGCACAAATATACAATAGAAATACACACAACTTTTCTCCAAATCCAAGGATCCGTTGACAGAATACTTGATTTTTTTAACATCCAAAAACATATACTAATTGAGAGTTAAAAATAATAGGAAAAATGAATACATTGCTAAAAAGAATTAACAAATAAGAATAACACCAACACCAAAAACCAATGAAATAATACAGTGATGCTTCTGTTTGGGTAAAAATCATAAGGTTTGGATATTTTGTGATATTTATTCTATTCCAATAGGATTCAATTTGCACAGTGTTCAGTGCATTTCATATATGCTGATAAATTTGTCTGAGAGTAGGGAGCTGTTTTCATGCACATTTCAACTGCTTTGGTCGTTTTATCTCGAAGCACTTTTGGTCTGACATGCTTTTTCCTTCTTGTTAAATGTCACTGACAGGTTTTGACATGAAAACTTAGGTTAGCAGTATCCAACCTGTCATACTGTATTTGTAAACAGCTTACGTTTTCTTCTCAGAGCAAAGAAGAGAGGAGGTGAAGCCTGACAGCAGACAAGGGATTTTAACAAACATCCTTGCATGCATACATAATGCCCAATTTGAAAAGAGAGAAACTTTGCCGCTCCATTTCATATGTAGCATTTCTCAGAGTGCCCCAGGGATACCTTCTGTCCACTCTGTCTATGGGCTGCATGCACTATACTTAGAAACTCTGAATCATACTGTATGGAAACACAGTTCACAACACCCCCTATCTTTGAATCAAGGGATTTAGTGGAATTAAATTCTACCTGCTGCCAATACACAGTCAAAGTTTCTTGGAATAATCCATCTCACGATAAGTTACTTCAAGTTTTCAGTAAAATGAACTTTGGGCCACCAGACAAACTTTAGACGGCTGCATTGGCTACATCAGCAGCCACATGCTGCGCTTATGTTGTATGTATATTGATTCATACTGCTGAGTAGTACCATTGCTGTCCTGCAAAGCATCAGACAAGGCCAATAGAAATCCTGTGGATTTCTTTGGCTCAAACCGGTTTAAGTTATCAGCAGAATAGAAATCTCCTGGGACTAAGGGGAGTTGAGCAGGGGGATACATCAATTTCAGGTGAGAGGAGACAGGTGACCCTTGACTTTTCCTCCCGCTGGCTGACCTTGGAACAAGATTTCTGTCTTTGAGCTAAGCTGAAATCTTTCTGACTAGATCAATGTAATGATGTATAGAGTCTTTTACAGGAAGCCGGGGATAAGAGCTCAATATCTAAGCACAAAGGGACCCGCGGGACACCAGCATTTTTAAGTCACCTCTTTTCTTTCTCTATGCTTGTCTGTCTGTCCATCCACAACACCTATAACACTGTATGTCAATCAGTTGTTAATGCAAATTATCATTGAGCCTACACATGGACATTTAGCAATATTATCTTGTTTTATGAACACTCTTTGTAATGTTTTAAAAAGGTCTACTCTGTATCATTTCGAACATTTAGGTTTTAGAATTGCTTCTTTGAAAATCTAACTAAATCGTGATGTTACAACAAAGGGGTAAAAATAGCTTGTCATCAGTTAATTTAGATCTCTGAAGTAATCAAACAGGACATTTTTGATCTAATAGTGCCTTTGGATAATTGTACTTAAAACACCTCAAATAACCCTTTCTTACCACACAAAGCATTATAATGGTTTTAGATGCTCTTGTCTTACTGTCAACAGACGATTTGCCAGATTATTTTGAAGTCATGTATGAAGCCTTTAAAAACTTCAGGGAATGTTTAGAAAAGAACAAGATGTGATGTAATTTTTAAATTATATAGTATAGAAAACGTTTTTATTCTGAAGACGAAGTGCCTTTGCAAGCAGTGACAAAAAAAAACACAAGATATCTTGAGTGTATTGCATTTAAGATAACCTGAAGTCATTTCATAACGTTTAATTTGAGAGACATGCCATGCATTCATTATTATAATGTTAAAAAGAACATCAACAGCTCATTATTATCAATTACCAGCAGCCCACAACTGAATACAAATAATAAACAATCCTTAAACAGAAGAATATCATGATCGGCGTAAGACTTTCGGTCTGTTGCTTGCACACTTCAGATTTCCACTACAGTGCACCTGCATTCAACACCTTCTTATTTTCTAATATGGTCAAACATTTTAATAAAGAAACGATCAGAAAGTAGAATTGTTACCATGAGAACAACTCCTTTGTACAGAGTTTAGAAACTCAGTGGTCTATACTATTTGCCTTACTGCCTCTTCTGATTATATGAAATAAAGATCGTCTATGAGAATTGAGTCACATATTTTGAGTCATTTTTTTTTATCATAGCTCCTTTCTAAAGTCTAATTCAGACTGAAATTTCAGAGGCTCAAGTGAAACATAATGACAACACTCTGTCTGTGTATACTCTAAACACCAATAACCTATACATTCCCGTCTTCTTTAAATTTTAATATGTTTTTATAGGTTTTTATAATTAAAAAAAAGTTCCAATAACTCATGCAGTATATTTCTTTTTGAAGCGAAAGAAGATAAGAAAATTCAGCTCCATACAGGTCAAATTAGAACATTCTGTGTAAATCCTTTGGCCAACCTACAAACTCAAAAAAAAAAAATAAAAAAGCTGGAAAAAAAGCACATTAAGTTACATTGACTTGGCAGCTCGACTGAAGTGCGGATTAAGGATGACTTGCTTATCGAAAGGCAATCACTCAACAAATTGATAATTCACGAAAAAGTCTCTCCCACTGAAAATGCTTTTTTTTCCCCCTAAGAAGCCTGTCTTTCAATGACAAGCACACAATGTGTGGCGCATTATAAATGAGGATTACAAAGCAGGATTTTCAGAATTACTGAAAGGGTTTCTGCACTTACAAAAAAGTAGTCATTTCATCTACTAAAGTCAACCATTTTAACTAGAATAAAGACAATAACAATGAGATTAGAATTAAATTTTAATGAAATGTGATTTCCTCCTCTGTTTTGTCAAGCTACTAAACCTTCAGTGTACATAAAGATACAAAAATATTAAAAATGCTAAAATATGTTGATTAAAGGAAAGAAAAACATATTAAAAAAACATTATATTTTGGGACTTCACTATTAATTGGTGCTGCCTGTTATTTATTATCTAACATCTCCTTCTTTTACACTTTAATGTTATTCTATTGTGAATTTAAACAGCTTTTCAGATTTTCAATGACTAAAAGCAGCACAAATGGGTGTTGTATTCCCTCATCAATGAAAATATGATGTTTAATGTCTGATTAGACTGGTGCATTTCAGTCATGACAATTTGAAACACTGAGATACATGTGCAAAAAAACACCATTGGGACCATAACTGTAGGTAACATGTATTGTTGAAACAACAACCAGGTGGAGGTTTGCATTTTCTCACCTTTGGAAGAAGTGAAAGTTGGCAGATGGCAGGCCTTTAGGGTCCATAGCACATTGTCGACAACGAATTACAGTCCAGAGGGGAATGAAATGTCTGATAACCTCCATCTCAGGGCTCCATCTGTTGAATTCTAAGCAAGGAAAGTGCATTCAGACATGCAAACAAAGACAATTACATCTTCCAAATTGGATGAATGAGAGAAGAATTAAAACAGTTGTTCCACTGATCATATCACTGTTTTCATAGCAGTTTAAAATTAGCTGAAAAATATATCTGACTTCAAATTATTATTGTTGCCTTTTTATATAATTATTTGAATAAATAAAAATAGTGTTGAGCTGTTGACAAAGCTAACAATGACAGACATTGTCATGTAACAAACTTAATGGTCCATCGAACGGATGGCATTTGTACCTGACATACAAAGCAACCGCAATACTGGCTCTTTGCAGTGATCCAGAAATTAAAGGCTTAGAAATTGTTGGCAGCCGTTTTCAAGAAGCATGTTTCTTTTGTGCTGCTGAAACAAAGTGGGTTGTCGTGCTCTATACATTTACCAGGTCTCAAAATAAAGCTTTCATGACAATGAGACTAAATCTAAATCTTACAGTGGCAGAATGAGGCAGTGTTCTCAGTGCAAGAAATAAAAGGGAATGAATAACGTTGTATCTAATTGCAGTTCCTCACTTTTTCCCCTCCCTCCAATGGGCTTTAATCTATCCCCATTCATGCCAGTGTTTATCACAACTTAGTCAGAACAGCCGAATTTCTTCCACACATAATTTGTGCAGTCGTAATTATACTGCACTGGCAAGCTCCTCCAAATGAACCAAAAATAAACAAAATAAATACAGTTATTTAGAGAAGTAAAGATAAAAACTGGACTTTCTAAAGATATGTAGTTTTGCTTTCCTCACATGCTTATATAGGCTATATCTCTTGCTGTTTTTATATGACAGGAATCCCCTGTCCTTCCAATTTACTATGTGAGCCTGCTACAGCAAAAAAAAAAAAAAAAAAAAAAAAAAAAAAAAAAAAAAAAAGAATAAAAGTCTGTCGAAACAACAGCTGTTTCTACTTATGTAAGGGCTGCAGGACGACTGTTCATATCCTGGCTCGTTGAAGCTGTCACAAATCATTAATCTCTGGCCTGTCTTTGGGGCCACGCTGTCAGGTTTCCTTTGGAGATCTGTGGCTAGATGGACGCAGGACACTCTGTTTAAGCAGGTGCCTCGCACCTCTGATTTTACTGAGAAAGTCTGTAATAAATGAAGCTCACCTGAAGCACAATTGAACTTCTTGGTTAGTGAGGTGCTTTTGAAGACAGTTACTGTAAAACGAAGAGTAAAAAGCTGAAACCATAAATAAATTATAACTCGTAACCTTTTCAACTGTAAAAAGTTGATGGTTAATCAAGGAAAAAACACAAAATGCAAGTAAGAAAGAAGAACAGAAATTAGACGAATGTTTAGGAGCAGCAGCCCACAGCAGCCACCGTGGGTGTTTTCTTAACTGTTAAGAGTTTTTCTGTGCTGTTTAGCTAATAGATGCGCTTTACTACAATCAACATTAGGAATGTCTTTAAAATGTGTTAAACGTAGCAAAAAATGGATCAAAAACAATGTGAGAAACCATATGCGCTCTACTGGTGGATCTAAAAAAGGAATTATTGTAAACTGGCATTGTCTCTCTTTCTCCGTGTAGTGTAGTAATTTATTTTGTGAGGAGTAAATATTATTCATAACTTATTTCAGAAAATGAAACAATGAAAAATAAAATGAAATGAATTAAAGTGAAATAAATCATATAGATTTATTAAACATAGTGCAATATATCAAGTCTTTGTTTCTTGTAGTGTTGATGATTAATTATTTGATGATGAGTTGCAGAAAATGAAAAACCAAAATATCCTTTCACCAAATTCTAATTATTATGCGTTGGTACTTAGTGGTGTCACATTCTAACCAATTAATTAGAAATAGAATCCTGCAAAAGTTTTTCTGAGCTTCTAAATGATCCACCCCTCTGGATCAGCATGCTACACTACAATAGCTAGGACTGCTATCTGGTGTCAAATAAAAGTTTTTCTTCCCAAACTAAGAGATAATAAAATAATACATTTTTTTTCAAGATGAGTTAAATTTTGAGATGCATCTATAGCTGTAAAGTGGAAAGGCTTTTCTTAAGCAGGTACAGAACAGCTGTTCAAAGTTGGAAAATGGTTAGATCTAAGTGCAGGGCCAACACCAAAGAAAACCAGATGACTTTAATTTTTCTGGTGGGTATTACAATTTGTTAGGATACTCAGGATGAAAAACAGGTTACCTTGATTTTAATGGAACATTTATACTGCTGGGTCTAGAACAATATGTAATAATTTGGAGATTTATTCATCTATGTATTTATTCATACTTTTGTTGCACTATTACTGATATTTCACAAGGTAGAAAAAACAAACTATCGAGAGAGCTGACCTGTTAAAGGCAGACGCTGATTTTAGCAAAGCTAATAATTTAGTTTTTAAAGGCTAGAGTTGATACTGATAGAATCTGAATTAAAAATACTGCATTCATAAAAACAGAAATGTATCTTTTTTATTTAGATAGCTAGCCTTCCACTAACACCCTGGGGGCTGTTTTTATTTTTAATGAACTTGACCCTTCTTGCATAATCTCCCCCATCTGCTTTGCAAACATTACTCTCTACATATAAAGTGTTTTTGGTCTGGTTAGGTCAAAGGTTATCATCTAACTTTACACATATTTGTGGGCTGGGAAACAAAACAGATCACAACCTACTTTTCAGCCAAATTGCTGTTTAGCATCCTCATATTAAAATGAGGAAGTTAATTGGTGTGGATTCTATTTTTTTCTTGAACAAAATCTTCTTTTATACCTTGATCTTTCCTCATACGAATGTGATTGAGTGTTTAATATAAACAGAAATTCATCATTATTCACTTCATTAGGAGCTGGACTGGAGAACGGGCCAAAGGCTAATAGTTGCAGAGTGATAATCATGCCCTGCCAGAAAAATAAACAAAAAAAAAAAAAAATCATATTTGTTTCACATGGAAAGCATGTCTATTAATTAGCTACATTTTCATAGTGAGATTCCAACAGCTACTTCTTGAAATCAGGTTAATAGAACAACACTTGAAGCATATCAAATATGTTTTTCTTATATGGATTATATTTAATGTTTGTAACAATTTCCTATATGGGTTTTACATGGGTTTGAGATGAGGGAAACTATGACATGTGGTGACATAAATAGCACATGTGTAGTACCTTCTTCATAGAAGAGTTCATAGGATTTGTTTTAAATGTCGATTTAGTTATGAACACTCAAATTGCACATGTGAAACATCTACTAACATAGAAAACAGATTGTTTACCTTCTTCACCTGTGGGACACTTTGAACTACAATCAACAGATATATGTGAAAACACACTTAATGGAAGCATATTTTTTATCATGTCCTGTTAAAACTATAGACACTGTCTAATAATCCAATTCCAGTTCTGCCTGAATAATTGGCGTATATTATCAATGACGACTGTAGGCTACAAATCTTTTGTGGAATTTATATCTGTTTTGCAATATAAGATGCAAAGGGTAGGTAATATAGTTTGCTCCTTTCCTCACATGCCAGTGTTGTGACAGCTACAAATGAAATTATACCTTTGCTTTTATTGAGAAGTTTTGCACTTTTATTCACAGTTAATTGAATTTATTTACAGTATTTCCACCTCAATGGTTGATGTAGCATCCACAAATCATTATTTTCAGAAGAAAGCATTCTTTTTTTATTTTGTTATTCTCCCATTTAAAAAAGAAAGCTGAGAAAAACATCAAAGTCGCAATGATTTAATTAACAATATGGAAACTCTGTGTACAGCCGTCTGCATTTTGCAAATTACTATTTGCTGAGAATAAGAGACTTATCAGGAGCATGCAGACATCACTGTACACCTCAAAAGACGTGTTGACACATGGAAGGGGAAAATACGTGTCTCCCCCAGACAGAATTATCCACTTCACAGGTATTTTCAGTTAACAGTTTTTAGTTTGAAAAATTAATACCCTTTCTTCTCCTGCCAGTGGAGTTTACAATCCTTTGTTGTGTTTACTGTGAAGTGCAGAGAGAATGAAGAACAGTTAGAGAGTTGTGTCAATAATGCATTATACTTTTGATTTGTTGTTTTTGCTGCTTTAGAATTCTTGATTGTTTCTGATGGGAAAGAGTTTGAAAAAAGCTTTTTGTTGATGACTATTCCCTTTGCGCTTCTTGTATTTGGCTCGGTCCTTCTGGTTATCACTACTTGAGGCTAAGCAATGCAACCTGTAAACGTCCAAAATGTTCTCTCAACACGCTTGTTTTAATGAGAATGAATAACACTTTAGATGAAAATAGAAGCACTATAAATGGTAATTGTCCCTCCTTGGTATTTTAAGACCTTCATGAATGAAAGAGTAACAAAAAAACTACACCGTTGTTGTATTCTAGGTTTAAATTATGTTTTTTGGGTTTTTTTTTTTTTCTTTTTAAAGTGAGTGGTTTGGTCAATTGGAAAAATAGTTGAAGAAATGTAATGCAAGCCTTTGTTCAAAGAAAACAATTTTCACTTGACAGAATGTGGCTTCTGTGTGCAGTTATGAATGTCTTTGTTTTGATATGCTGAAAATAAAGAGAAGAAAGAACCTGAAAGTTTCAAAGAGTGTTCAAAAATTGTATCATATTCTGATTTCCTAATATTTTGCATACTTAAAGTTCCCATATTATGCAAAATTCACTTAATGGACATTTTGTAACAGTCATATGCCTGCTGAAGTCTGGGTAGAAGAAAAAACTCTTTCCTCTTTATCATTGTCTTCTCCACCTCTGAGCTAATGTATGCTCAAAATGCCCATCGGTCAAGTGCCGGATTCATCTAAAGTATTTTTCTGTGCCCTGAGGCGCATGGTTGCTGGTTTTGGGGACCAACCTTGAGGAGGACAGAGGCGTAGAAAGCCAAAACAGCTTATCCAGGGTCAGTAAATAGAGATTTTTGGTAAAGGCTGTCTGCCTAATCTGACAGGAATTTTCCTGCACAAATGACAAATATTTTTTCATTTTCAAATATAAAAATAATATGGGACCTTTAAGTATTAAGTTCTTAGTATTAAGTATTACTTGAATTATGGATTACATTAATACTGTAAGAATATATATATATATATTCAAGTTAAATACAATAAATTTTGGGCAGAATGTTCGGACAGTAGTTTTTTTACTCAGTTATTTATTATACATGAAGTCATATTAAGTTAAAACCATTGCGTTATAAAATCTTTTATCAGTAGGAAACCAAAGCCATAATTACATTACTATCAAATGTATGTCTAAAATAATGGAGACATTGTAATCCTCTGTCACTTAAACAACAGGTAAAGTCATTCATACTGTGTTACCCTTTTGTAAAAAATTATATTTTATCGCTACAGCTCAATACACCCATGCACCTACATGTGCTTTCATTTTGTATCCAGAACTTTTTCCCCACCCTTTTTTCTGTATTGTGACAAATTAAAGAAAAGAAAA